>PVKP010005824.1:71675-87007 GCA_004027715.1 Plecturocebus donacophilus
AAAAAAAAAAAAAAAAAAAAAAAAAAAAAAAAAAAAAAAAAAAAAAAAAAAAAAAAAAAAAAAAAAAAAAAAAAAAAAAAAAAAAAGTGGCAATAAGTAAACTGCAAAAAAAGGACACAATTTACTGCATGAGAGCCAAAACAAGAAGGCAGAGTATTGCCTTGTTCAATCTCAACTGGAAATGTGTATAGCAAGAGACTCAAAGTTTTCACCAACTCTGCACATATCTACAAATGATTGCAAAAGTGCCACAAGTATTGACTTTGGTATCCAAAACAATTTTAGCAAGTGGACCAAATAATAATGAGGATCAACTATGTAACAGATCAACAATAAACTACTAGAATGTAAGTATGGACATATGGAGAGGAAACAGAGTTTATTTATCTTTATGTTTCAAGTGTTTAATACATACGAATGTTCAGTAAATAGTTGTCTAATAAATTAATGAATACTCAAAATGGGAAAATATTTAAATCTGCTTGTGGTGCTTTTGAAATTAAACAATTCTTACATGTAGCATGAAGAAGGAGAATTTATGAAAGACCTAGTGATTTTTATGGACTGATTTATACCATTCAAAGAAGTTTGAAGCTTGGCAAGTGCTTATCCAAATGTGGAGAACACAGATCAAACTTAGAGACAGCACAATAGGACAGGTAGAGAAGATGACAAGTACGAAGTTTAGGCAATTTGCAGGTCTCCTTTAACTAAAGGAAGTTTAGAAGATCGGTGCCCACCCATTCTGATCTCTGAAGACTTGGTAAGATCAGGCCAGCTCTGTACATCTCAAGGAAAGTCATAATTGCCTCTGTGAATCTTCATGATATTTAAAATAAACTTTAAGATTCAGTTAATCATCCAGACCTGGTGACTTAGGCCTGTAGCCCCAGCACTTTGGGAGGCTGTGGCCGGAGGATCAGTTGAACACAGGAGTTTGAGACCAGCCTGGGCAATACAGGCAGATGCTGTCTCTTAAAAAAAAAAAAAAAAAAAAAAAAGAATTCAGTTAATCACAAAAATAGGGGTAGCTTTGATCAGTAAAGGGTAAATCCTTTTCTTCATGTTTACACACCACCCAGGAGTCCCTTTACTTTCTGCAATTTCTATGAAGAATTCCTATTCTCTTGACAATCATTTTCAAACACCATAATTTTTCCTAACACCCAAGATCACTATAATAATAGTGGCAATGAGATCTTACATTTTAAAATTAGCAATAATAGCTAACATATGCTATCATACATAGTGCTTATTATTTACCAGGAACATTTCTCAATGCACATATATGTATGCACATATATACCATTATATATTTAATCATTATATATTTTTTATATATAAAATACAACAACCTTTGAGAAGAAATAATTGTTGTCCTCTCCATTTTATGGTGAGGAAATTGAGGCACTGAGAGGTTAAGTAACTTGTCCAGGGTCACACAGCAATTAAAGGCAAGGGCTCAACAATAACAATGACAAAGGTAAGTATCCAAGGCAACCGATATGTTAGCATGATTGTGGTAATCATTTTACAACAGATGCATATTTGAAAAATCATGTTGCATACCTTAAATACATAAAAGTTTTCTTAATTACACCTCAGTAAAGCTGGAAAAATTAAATCAGTAAATACATAAAAACAGAGGAAAAGTTCAAACCTAAGTCTGTCTCCAGACTCTTTCCCACAAAAATTATCTATATAAACAATAAAAAGAGACTGCACTATAGTTTCATGTTGTTAGGAAATATATCTTTGACTAAATTTTCTGAGTCTGCAGACCTATTGGTCACTCAGTAATATTTGTTTATCATATAGTCACTGAACACTGGTAAAATACAAAATTTTGCTCTCTTTGAGGAGTTTATATCTTTTTACCGGAGCTTGTCAAGGAAAGACATCTTTCTGCTACATGGTTGTTTTATTTTATGTGTTTCATACAATCTTCTTTTTCTCTTTTTTACTAGTGTAACTTGCCTCAAAATTGGTTATAACATGAAAAATAAAGTCATGTCTTTGTCATAGGAGTTTTATAAGTCACAGAAAAGATAATCTGTCAAAGTGTTATTAACCATTTTCTTTTCTTTTCTTTTCTTTTTTGATACAGAGTCTTGCTCTGTCACCCAGGGTGGAGTACAGTGGTGCAGTCTCGGCTCACTACAACCTCTGCCTCCCAAGTTCAAGCAATTCTCCTTCCTCTGCCTCCCGAGTAGCAGAGACTACAGGTGCATGCCACCACACCCGGTTGGCTAATTTTTGTATTCTTAGTAGAGACAGGGTTTCGCCATGTTGGCCAGGCTGGTCTCAAACCCTTGACCTTGTGATCCTCCCACCTCACCCTTCCAAAGTGCTGGGATTACAGATGATTTTCATATGAATGAAAATATGATCCTGGGAAGCCCAAGAGGTACTGTAGCATGAATGGAAGAAACAATTGTTTCAACCTGACATACTTTACTCCACATAAACTGAGATGATTTAAGGACAGGTATCACCTGATACAGTGGCTGCCAGAGAAACATAGAAAACATGCTATGTTTTATCCACAACAAAATTAATCATATGCAGAATGGCTAAATCTGATAGACAATTCTTATCCAGTGCTTGTGGCTGCATATGAGTCTTAGTGCCAAACAGAAAGAGAAAAAAACAAAACAGACAAGAGGAGACTGAAACAAGGGGAGTGTTTACACTATTGTTTACATTCTTCACAACAGAAATTTTCTTTAAGAAAAAAAAACGACAACAGAAAATGAAGCAAGCAGGCCTGTCACAATGTTATGGGAGTCAAATAATCAATCTATTTTTGTAGAATAAAAACTACCCCAAACAAAAGCAATTAACACATGGTGCCTTAAGAAAGCACATCTCACCCACTAAGAAAGACTCCTGTGCAATCCAGAACAAGCTTTTGATTTGAGGCAAGGACTGTGTGGAAACATGAAAGTAAGGATGCTCATCAGGTCTGAATCAAAGTCACCAACTCTGTCCTTGACTAATCTTTGTCCTTTTAAAAAGCCCCCTTAAAATTTTCAGCTGCCTAGTGTTTAAAAGAACTGAAATAAAAGTTGATAGGAGGCAATTAGCAGAACATCAGCAGTATGGTAAATAGTGACTTTTTTTTTTTCCTTAAAGCAATCAAACCTCATTGAATAAAAATAAAACTATAGTTTTTTTTATTATTGCATTTCTTAAGAAAAATCTCACCTAAATATGATCTAATCTCACTAAGCAAGAATAAAATCATTGGTGGGGGTCATATAAGTGAGAGTGTATTGTTATCTTCTTTCTTAAGTATAATCACATATTTCCAGTCAAATGTCTCCAGATATTTGACCTATGTACTTATAGTTTATAAAATTTGGGATTTTTAGTAAATAATATTTGCTACAGTGTATCCTAATATTATAAGATAATATGACATCATGCTGGTATATCTAAAGTCACAAACAATCTAAAACACTTAATGTTTTCTATGTGAGCCCTATTTGTTATTTCCTTAATTGTAAATTTGTGAAAAATGTATCTTATATTAGATCTAAAGTTTTAAAAAGTGCATGGAGAGTCTCTGTTAATGGCGTGAAAATTAAACAGAAAGTGTGAACAGGTTTTGAAATGGGGTTATTGAGGAAATGAGGAATGCTCCTATCCTTGGATCTTGTTAAAAATAGGACAGAGACTCATCTGTCTGGGCTGGTTTTGGGTGTGGCCCCGATTGGAGGCAGGAGGATGGACTAGAATAGATGACCGCACACTGTCCCTGACATCCTGAGGACACTACAATTCTGGAAATGCCTGCATTCAGGCATCATGGGAATGAGTGAGAGAAAAACTCTCTGGGTTTTTATTGAACCACCAAGGCCTCTAACAAGTAAACACATCCTTCATTTTTGTAGGTTTCCGTAACTGGAAAACACTTAGAATATATACGCATCCTCATTTTACACAACCGATGCATTAATCATGGTGGTGCTAGAAAGGATCTCAGAAATTATCCAGCCTTAGGGGGACCCTCACATATTTTGAAAATTTGAATTCCCCAGGGATCCAGGGGAGCACACTATTTAAAGGCGTTCTGTATTGAATCCTTTTGTTAAGAAAATATTCAGGCTGTTTTGCATTTTTTGCTTGTTCATAATTCTGGTTTTCCTAAAATGAGGTATACTTCTACTGCCTTAATTTTCACTGCTACATTTAAGAATTTCTTTAATGATTGAATATTTACTGAGTGCCTTATTGTATAGTTACTAAAATTATAACTATAAAAGCTATACAACACAGAAAAATGTAAAAAAATGTTACATGAGAATGACTGAACCTGAAATTGTGCATTTTTTATGATTATAATTATATAAAAATCATAATCATATGTGAATTAAGATTAGAAGAAGCTTTTATAAGATTAGAGTAGATAAATACACAGTGTTACGGAAAATTTACATAAATGTTTCCACTAATGACAAAACTAATTAGAAACTTAACTGAATTGTTTGTATCATCCATTGGCTCTTTGCTTAAAGTGAAATAATGAGACATAATGCAAGGAGTATAAACCCAATTCAAATCATGATTCCTCTACTCTGAAGGCTTAGGCAAGATTAACCTCAGGGAGTTTTGTCTTCTCATCTGCATGTGCAAAGACAGTAACCTATGTAACAGGGGGATTGTGAGGATTAAGTGAGATAACATTAAGTAATTGTCTGACATTGTGTAAAAGCTATCAAGTGTAAGAAATTCATAGAAGTCAAATGTGAGCATGACCTCCAGGAAGCCAACTAGAAAATGGCTGTTTTCTTGCAGGATCCTGGCCCTGACCTATATAGACTCTGCCCATTCTCCACCAACACCAATTACCCAGGAGTTTAGTAGATAACTAACTGAGTAACCCAGGAAATTATCAGGTGATCTTGTCTCCCTGCATAACACTGACTAAGGGATGTTAGCTCCTCCCTCTGAGTACATAAAAAGACCAATCTTTCAAAAAGTTTGGTTATCCTAATGATTGCTCAGCAATTAACACCACTGCCCTGTAATCACATTATTCAGGAGTCACTTTCTTCCAAACATCAGGTGCAGTTACTGTTCTGAATGCTAGATTAGATTTCCTTCAACCCAATAGGCCAGGCGTCTTCCAAACAGAAAATATTCCAACAAAAGCATTTTGGCAGCACAGAATTACTTGCATTTCATTATCCTTGCTGTGCCCATCACAATGTATATGCCAAACACAAAAAGTCCTGGCAAAGATTGGATGGTTTACAATCACTGCCTTCTGCATTGAGCATACAAGAAATGGAAACAATTGAGGGTCGTTTGAGCTGGAATTTAGTCCTCTAGACAGATTTACAGTCTTGCTTATGCTCCAATACCCATTAAAGTGTGAAGGTTGCAAACATAAAAAGGCTCACGCAATCCTAGGAGCATAATTTGATGGAGAGTAATATCCCCAAAAGTGCAGGTGAACAGTTTAGTGTCAATCTGTTTGAAAACTATCACATTGGATGAATTTTAGGTCCCCATTGCTGTTCAGTATTCCCTATTAGAGACAAAGAGGAAGTGGGAAAATTTTCAACCCCAGTATGATAACAAATAGGACAAAAGTATTAACACTTAACAATATAAGAATATTGCTTACTGGGTGCAGTGGCTCACGCCCGTAATCTCAGCACTTTGGGAGGCCGAGGCGGCCAACACGGTGAAACCCTGTCTCTACTAAAAATACAAAAAAATTAGCCGGGCGTGGTGGCACACGCCTGTGGTCCCAGCTACTTGAGAGGCTGAGGCGGAAGAATTGCTTAAACCCGGAGGTGGAGGTTGCAGTGAACCGAGATTGCACCACTGCACTCCAGCCTGGTGACAGAGTAAGACTCCATCTCAAAAGAAAAGAAAAAAAAAATTTTTTGAAGGAAATAGTAATATGTACCCTGAAATTAAAATAGTCTCTGCAGATAGAATAAGAGAAATGAAGATGTAGACATAAATGCCAATAAATGGGCTTGAGATCATAATGGAACACAAGTTAAAGATACTGGTAAATCAATAGTGGGTTTGTCTTGTTCTTTTAATAATAACAGAACATGATACTATCTTAAAATTTAGTAGGGTGCACCACAAGAACTCAGTAGAGCACATACGTTATTGAACATGAGATGGCATCCTACTAGACTATCCAACTGAATCATTATGTAGTAAATTATATGAGACCTAGAAAATGCATCTAAATATAGAAAATATTTAATGGAAAGATGAAAGGCCTGGGTTATTTAGTCAACAGAAAATATGCCTGAGAAGCTATTTATATCATAGAACACTGACCAATCATTATCTTCCACAGAATGAAATGTGATTTCTTAATGTCACAAATTGCAATTTGAGCACCTGGAAAGAAAAAGGGATATCTTGATAATAAAAATGACTAATCTCTTGAATAAGTTATTGAAGGAAGTTATATAGTCCTATAAAGTTCATGGGTCAAGAATAAATGAGAAGCTCTGCCTATGTGCGCTAGTTTGATGCTAAGGAGGTCCAAGGTATTAGATCAGAGAATGTCTAAAGGTTTTAGCCAAGTCTTGTAGGCTATAAATATTTTTACTTAATTCCTACCTTTGCTCCACTGTTCTTTTTTCTGTGCATGCTCTCCCTAGGTGATCTAATCGTTCTTTTAATTTTAACCATAACCCATATATCATTGTTGACTCCCAAGTCTGTCTCTATCTCAGACCTCTTGTCTTACTTAGCTTTAGACTCAGGTATGAGCACCTACTGAACACACTCAAATGTTCACTGACATGTCAAAATCAGTAATACCCACCCTTACAAAATACTTTTACATAAACATTCATTGCAGCACTATTTACAATAACCAAAAGCCAAAAACAACCCAAATTTCCATCAACAGATGAATGGATAAATGAAATGTGATAAATATATATATATAAAATATATAGGTATGTAACAGAATATTATTCAGCCATGAAAAGGAATGAAACACTGAAACATGCTACAAGCAGGTAAACCTAAAAAATATTACTCCAAGTGAAAGAAGCCAGGCAAGAAAAGATCATAGGTTGTATAATTCCATTTACATGAAATATCCAGAGTTGATAAATCTGTAGAAACAGAAAGCAGATTGTTGGTTACCAGGGGCTAGGAGGAGTGGGGAATGGGGAGTAACTGCTTAAAGAGTAATTTTCTAAATTAACTTTCATGTAGCAAACAATGTTTATTGTATGAGTAAGTAAGTAGACTAAGGAATAAGAATGTGTTCATTTGAAGCTTCTATATACATGATGGTAGTAGCCAGCCTCCAAGAGGATCATTAATTATGCCCACCCTAGTATTTACCTTCTTGTATAGGCAGTGTCCCTTGCCACATGGTGACTAATAGAATATGGCAGATTGATGGTAAGTCATTTCTGAGATGAGGTTTTCAGCTTATGTCTTGGTTGATCACACCATCTCACACTCTCTCTCCTATCATTCACTCTGGAGACAGCCACTGCCATGTCAGGAGCAGTCCTGTAGAGAGAGACTTATATAGAGAGGAGCTGAAGATGCCAGTCAACAGCTATATGAGTGAGCGTGGAAGCAGATCCTCCAGCCGCATTCAAACCTTCAGGTGACTACTGCACCAGTTGATAGCTTAATCTCATGGGAGACCCTGAGCTGGAACCCAACTAAGCCACTCTCAAATTCCTGACCCTCAGATACCATGTGAGATAATACATGTTTGTTGTTTAAGCTGGTAAATTTGGGGAAAACTTCATCAGTAATAGATAATGAATACAATTATTGAACCTCCACAGTAACCATGGCAATTGTTTGGAACTCAGACCAACAAAGTATTTTTTGAGGATGTATACTTATTACTAATATTGTTTAGTAATAAAAAGTGTGCTCAGTAATAATATGAAGCAGGCAGATTTTCAGTTACTTTCTTATTGTTACATTCTTCATAGATAATGCACCCCTTACTGTCTGTACCTAGAATGGATTAGTGACACTACTTTTATACATCTTGGCTCTAGTTTAAGCCATTGTCACTTCTTCTCTGGAAAAATTGCAGTATCTGCTTCTAGTCTCACCTATCTTTCCTAAATCTATCCACCATGTCGATGTCAATGTATTCTTTCTAATCATAAATCTGACCTTGTAACTTAGATTGCAACTCAGATTTCATAAAACCCCTCAATAATGCCCTTTGGCCAACAGAACAAAGCTCAGGTGATTTACAATGCTCCTTCCTTCCTTCCTTCCTTCCTTCCTTCCTTCCTTCCTTCCTTCCTTCCTTCCTTCCTCCCTTCTTTCCTTCCTTCCTTCCCTCCTTCCTTCCTTCCTTTCTTCCTTCCTTCCTTTCTTTTTTTGAGATGGAGTTTCACTCTGTCATCCAGGCTGAAGTGCAGTGGCGCCATCTTGGTTCACTGTACCCTCTACCTTTCAGGTTCAAGCAATTCTCCTGCCTCAGCCTCCCTAGTAGCTGCGATTACAGGTGCCCACGACCACACCTGGCTAATTTTTGTATTTTTAGCAGAGATGGGGTCTCACCTTGTTGGCCAGGCTGGTGTCAAACTCCTGACCACAAGTGATCTGCCTGTCTCGGCCTCCCAAAGTTCTGGGATTACAGGCATGAGCCACTGCACTTGGCCGCAAGGCTCTTCCTATTGGCTATGCTTAAAATATTTTTAAAATATCACTCATTGCACAGTGGTATTCTAATAAAGTTCTCATGATGTGGGCCCCTACTTAAGTTTTTCCAGCTCCAGTCCCACTCACCTCTGTATGTGCCTTAGTCCAATTGTGCCGCTATAACAAAATACCACAGACTAGAGATAAACAGTAGGAATTTATTTCTTACAGTTCTGGAGGTTGGGAGGTCCAAGATCAAGGTCTGGCATTCAGTGTCTGCTGAGGGCCTTCTTGCTGCATCCTCACATGGCTAAGAGCAGAAGGGCCAAGTGGGCCTAACTAGCTCCCTCCAGCCCTTTTATAAGAAACTAATCCATTCATAAGGGCAAAGTCCTCATGACTTAATCACTTCTCAAAAAGTCCCACCTCTTAATACCAACACAATGGGGATTAAGTTTCAACATGTAAATTTTGGGGACATTCAGACCATGGCAGCATGTACTTGGCATTCTAAGTCACAATGAATGAGTTGTAGATATCCAAGCATACACTTTTGCCCATACTGATCTTTTTGCCTGGAATTCCCCAACTCTCCAACTCTGCTCCTCCTCTATTCCAGTTGTGTTCTTATTTACTGAGTGAATTCATGTGATTGATGTTTGGAGAGAGGTTCAGACTGGGAACCATGGGAGGGGTACTCAACCCAAGCTGGTGGCTGGAGAAACTCTGGGTATAACTGAGTCTTGTAGAAACAGTAAGAATGAACCAGGTGAAGAAAGGTGAAAGGTGCCCTAGGCAAATGGATTAGAAAAGGCCAAAATTGGTCTTCCAACCCTCCAACCCTTCTAACCCTTCCAACCCTCACCATATTGTTGTATAACAATACAGAAGCAGGCAATGGAAGGAAGAAAGAACTCTACACCAAGAGGTAATATAGTGGAAAATAATCTGGAAAAATGAGATGAGCCTAGTCAGGAAGGAAGTTATGGTAAGAAGTATGAAGTCAATAGTGCTTCTCAAGCTCTGGTGGGTTTGAAGAACACATTCTGAAAATTTTAAAATAGTATGTTTCATTTTGATGAATTTGTTTAAAAGCATATTACCATTTATAAATAAAATACTTTTCTTTAGCAATGACGTATAAAATTTTAGTTTCTTAATTTAGGGCTTCACAAAGTAGGGGTCTGATGATTAATATCTGAGGAACATCAGGCTAGAAGATTTACATACAAACATTCCTGCAGACTATAAAACAATTTCCCATTCATGATAAAACCTCATCATAGGTTATAAGCATTGGTTCCCTTTTATCTATGCTCTTACTTGTTTAACCCTCTAAGAACTCTAACATATATGCCACCAACACCTTCATCTTGCAAAAACTATTGCCTTTCTGTTTAAGTGTTCAGCAAATGTATTGCAGATACA
Source organism: Plecturocebus donacophilus (assembly GCA_004027715.1). Lineage (NCBI taxonomy): Eukaryota > Metazoa > Chordata > Mammalia > Primates > Pitheciidae > Plecturocebus > Plecturocebus donacophilus. The sequence continues at coordinate 81,729 of PVKP010005824.1, forward strand.
ACCTAGTTACCTAGTATAGAAACAAGAATAGTAACCCCTCAGTAATGTTCCAAGTTCTGCATAAGACCTTTCTCATGAACCTAAATCCCATTTACAATTCAATAATGCTGTAGCATAGAGGCTTTATGTATCAAAATGTCCCATTTTATCCAATTATTTCAACAGTCTCAGGCAGATGGCATTAGAACAAAGGCATTAATCAAAACTAATTTGTTTGGTCCACTTCTGATTAATTATAAAAAAAAGTTTACCTTTGGTTATAAGAGAAAACAGATTGTAGATCTTGGATGGACTAGTTCATGCCTCAAGGTTTTTAACTTGCTGCTGCTTCTATAGGAATACAATCCTTCATTTTTAACTCCATGAAAGGTTCTTATGGCTGACCATTCTTACTCATCATACTTCCTAGAAGAGGTTTTACCCTACTAATTTTGGATTTGTAACCCAACTCCCACAAAGTTACTCTCCCTCTATTGTCTTGTTGCTTTCTTCATATAATTTATCACGACTTATCATTGTTTATCTGTCTCTCTCACTAGACTGTAAGCTCCGTGAGGCGGGCATCAAGTCTGCTGTATCCCCAGTGAAGAACACTGAAGAGCATAGAGGATGCTTCTTCAGTGTTGGCACAGACATAAATGTACAACCACTCTTGGAAAAAAGCACTTCATGGCTCATGCTTTCCTACAGGTCATCTTGGCACAAAATTTTATTAAGATTCTTCCGTGAGCCTCTTCCCACAAATGTGATAAACATGTAGAACACATTTTTAAAAATTTGTCATTATTTAAAATTTTTAAGGCAAGCTGACTTTTTTTTTTTTTTTTTTGAGAGAAATGGCTGATACCTGACTCAGCTCTGGGCATGAACTGTAAAAGAACCTACGACAATCTTATCAGGCTTGCAAGCAAAAAAGAAAAAAAGAAAACTGTCAAGACTATTAGAGTCTGCTAGAGACTGTTTTGTTTTGTTTTTGGGTTTGTTTTTCTTAAGACATGAGGCAATTTGAAGGGGCTCCTATTGGCCAAGGATGGGATAATTTGAGCACCAACAAGAATAATGACTGCAATGGATTGAAGCCATTCAAATACAGTATATTAAAATCTACAAATTCAGAATCTTACTTAAAAATGTTTAGCTTTGGAGTTTCCTAGGGCACCAACTCATTTTCCTAAAAATTGATAAATAGAAGAAATTTATCCTACTTTTCCTTTGCTAGCTGTATTTTAAGTTAACCAAAGAGTTGAAGAGAGAACATTTTTCTCCATAGACAGTTTCTAACTACTAAGTGCAGAAGAAATTATAAAAAGACAAAACAGACAATTTGTAACTCCTAATTCAAAAAAATAGATTGATTGAGGTAACACTCACGAATGTTGAAAAACATCCTGTGAATGGTTGATGGGGAACTCTATAATGAATAAGTCAGACTGATAATGCCTGAACTTCTGATCAACTTAACATCCCTAAAAATAACACAACCAAACATTACGATTTTCTAATGGGATACACATCACATCACCTTCCCTATGTGTGTTCAGTACCATCTAGGAAGTATTCTTTGTCAAAAATAAAAGTGAATCTGCATCTAATCAAACCTCTAGAACTAACCATCATTTTAAATGACACCTTGAGGTTGCAATCAGCCATGTGGGAAATTCTACAGGACAAATGATGCAAATCCTTTAAAGAGTAAATATCAAATTTAAAAATGAGTGGGGATAAACTTTTTTATTGAGTCTTAAGAGACATATCAACCAAATTTATTTGTGGACATAGTTTTAACCTGATTTAAATAGACAAACTACAAAAAATGATTTTTAAACAACAGTAGAATAATGAACAATAATTGGGCATTAGCTCATATTAACAAATTATTGCTAAATTTGTTGGGTGTGACAATGATATATGTTTTTAAAAAGTTATTTGTTAGAGGAAGGTACTAAAATAGCTACTGGTCAAATAAGATGCTTGAGATTTACTTTGAAATACTCTAGAAAAATAAAAGAGTGTGTGTGTGTGTGTGTGTGTGTGTGTGTGTGTGTGTGTGTGTGTGCGTGTGTTAGAGAAAGAAGAAACAAGAATGACAAAATGTTGATGAATGTTGAAGCTGGGTGTTAGGAACAGAGGGTTCCTCTGCTTTTGTATTTGTTTGAAAATGATCATGCTTAAAATTAAAAGTTGATTTTTGTTTTAAAATGTTTTCGCATGAAATGCAGCAAAAATGCAAAAGAACTTAAGAACAGTAGAAGAAAAATATTGAAATGCATTCTCATATATCAGTAACAAGAGGAAAACTGCAAACATTATGATTTCTAGAGGTCTTCTTTGGCCCCTCCTTAAATACGTCATCCTTCCTCTTTCTAAGTGATACTATTCTGAATTTTATGTTATTATACCTTTGATTTTCCTTATAAAAGTTTTTAAAAACTACTCTTGCACCTATTCTTACATAACATATTGTTTAGTTTTTTTCTGTTTTTGAACTTCATACAAATAGAATCATGCTTTATGCATTCTGTTGACTTGCTTTTTTCTTTCAACATCAATTTTGAAATGATCCATGTTGATGCTTTTAACTGCAGTTTATTCATTTTTGTTTCTGCAAAGAGTTCTACTGTGTACACATACCTTTTTAATCCATTCTACAGTTGGTAGACATTTGATTTATGTCTACCTGTACACATAAATGTACAGGAATTATGAACATTCCTGTACATTTCTCCTGGTGCACATATGAACAAATTTCTTTAAGGTATGTAGTTGTTACAGTGTTGTAGGAAACATGCGAATGAAATTGAGGAATGCCAAATTGTTTTCTAAAGTGGTGGTTAGACCAATTTACATTTCATCCAGTAAGCAGTGTTTTCAGATTTCCCCCCTTCCACATTTTTACCTATTCTTAATATTTTTAGACTTCTTAATTTTTGCCAATCTGGTGAATAAGAAATGGTATAGTATTATTATTTTAATTTGCCTTTCTCTTATTACCAATGAGTGTGACAATCTTTTTATATGTTTTCTGAATATTTGCGCTTCTTCTGTGAAATACACATTCATTCTTTTGTTCATAATCTAACAAGTTGTTTCTCTTTTTCTTATTATTTCCAATGAATTCTTTATACATTCTGTATATTCACTTTTTGTGTTATATGTATTACAAGTAACTGTTTTATGGCTTTTATCACTCTTTATAAAATCCTTCAATGAACCAATGTTCTTAATGTTAACAGTCAAATTTGTCAATCTTACACTCTTGTTCCTGTTATTTTACCAATCTTTCCTATTTCAAGATCAAAAAGATATTCTTCTATATTGTCTTCTAACAGCTTTTTACTTTTGTTTTTCACATCTAGGTCTTGATTCACCTCAATTTTCTCCTCCTCCCTTGGTATTTGGGAGGCAGGACTCCTATTTCATTTTTTCCATATGGATTGTCAGTTGACCCAAAATCATTTATTGAAAAGTTCGTTCTTTCTCCACTGCTCTGTAATACCAACGCAGTCATAAATCAAGTGTCTATATAAGTGTGGGTCTGCTTTCGGGCTCTCTAAAACAGGCTGAATTTTCATCATCCAGAAAAAACAGTAAGTAGAACAGTCTAAGTTTGGTAGTTTCCCTTATTACCTCAAACCTAGAACTTCTGTGATTGTTCTCGATTTACTTCTCTTCCTTCTGTCACTCTTCCAAACCATCATTCCTAGTCTTCCCAGGTCCCTAAAGCACAATTTAGTTCATGTCAGTTCTCTGTTTAAAAACATTAAAGGGGCCCACATTGGGCACTATTTTAGGCTCCCCTAGCCTGATAGTGAACCACTCCACCTTACCTTCCAGATCTGCATTAACTTCAACAGTGCCTACAAAATAGCAGACACAGTAAATACTAGCTTCCTTACAGGATTGCACATAGGTAAATGAGAGGGACATGACTTGCCTCCTGGCATAGCCAAAATGTTCTCACCTATACTTTCATTTATTTTGTTTTTGTCAAATATGTATGATCTAGGAATTTCTCTAAATCATATAACCATTATAAGGGTTTCAGGTCCCTATTTTGTCATTGTTCTAATGTATCTTACTAACCCTGTTTTAAAATGTTATCATATAAAAATATAACTGTTTAACAAAATCGCACATTCCAGTTGAGTTTAATTTACCTTGTACTATTAACAAAAAACTCTCCAAAAACCAAAATGACAAAGTAATCAAGGTCTATTTCATAACAAACACAATGTTTTATTACATTTTATTAGATGTGCCAGAACCCTAATTTGAGGATGCTTACTTACCTATGCTATCTGTATGTACATTTTGGTATTAGCTCTCTTTTTGAGCTGGAATATAAAAGTCTTCTGCAGGCAGCTTCCGGGACCAATTAACTCCATTAAATTATATCCAGTTATGTAGTGAACTGAACCACTGCTCATCTGGGGCTGTCTAGAGCTGTGACAATTAGGAGACGGAGAGAGGTAGAGAGATTGATTTTATATGTCACCGAAGCACACTGCAACAGTGTGCCAGCGTGACTTTCAAAATGGCCCTAAAATTCCAAACTCAGGGAGTTTCCTTGCTCCTGAGTGGGAGTTGACAGACTGTCTGGCAGCATTAGGAAAAGGCAGAGAAAAACTGATGTCTATATTGCGTCCTCTAATAACATTCTGCCTTTTTGCGGCATCACCCCCTTAGAAGGATCCGTCTATTTGTTGTGAGGGGTGTGTGTGTGTGTGTGTGTGTGCGCGCGCGCGTGTGCGTGTGTGTGCGCTTTGCCTCCCCTTGTGCAAGGGGCATGACTTCACCTCTCACATCTGGGAAAACCAAACCGAAGGACGCTAACCCTCCCAAGGTCACCTAGAAGATTAGTCTTGTGGCTCCGGGTAGGTGGTGTGTGGGAGGAACGGAACCCAGGTGTTCGGACTCCAGCTTTGTTGGGCATTAAATCATTTTCCTTCCCTTGCGAAAAAAAATTACTGGGGGGTGGGAAGTGAGAGATTAATCAGATTTCCTCTTTTCCCTTATTTCCTCTCCCCTTTACGAAGATAAAAACTCGGGAAAGCAAAAGAGGTGCCCGCCCTGTAGTTCTTAAGCAGGGTCCCCATAATCCACCCCCACCCCCACCCCCACTCATACCCCCCACTCCCACTCCCTCTCATTTCCCCACCCCCGACACAAAGCGATCTGGACTCCCGGGGCTTCCGCCAGTCCTACCGCGAGCCTGGGAGGTGAGGAGTGGTTAAAACTCAGCCCTCACCTCCAGCGGGTCCCGAGGTCGGCGGCGCCCA
>PVKP010005825.1:0-86907 GCA_004027715.1 Plecturocebus donacophilus
GGTTGTATTTTTCAACACGAAACCCATCAAACTTCTTCCATCTTCTCCTTTACGGACTCACCCTTTCCCATCATTGCAATGGGTAAGCAGTCCTCACTCCTCTTCTGCCCTGCTGTGTCCCAAGCGCCTAGATCAGGGTCAGGCATTTCCAGTGGGATGAATAAAGCCAACCTCTCAAGGACTTTGTATTTGCAATTTATTCGTCTCTTTTAGCCCTAATCAATTTTCTGTCTTGATTGCATCATAACCACCATTATACAAACATGTTGTATTTTCTATCATCTTGAAGAAACCCTACTTTGACCTTTCATCCCCCTCAGATTTCTACCACATTGTTCAGTTCAACTTTATAATTAAACATGTCCAAAGAGCTGTCTAGACTTGCCATCTCCACTTCCTTTCTTCACAGTCTCTTTTGAAGCCCCTCCAAACAAACTTTTATCCCCAGCGCCCACTTAAACTACTCTTGTTAAGTCTACCAGTCACCTCTACGTTGCCAAATCTAATATTTAATAGTTAATTCTCAGGCCTCATCTTACTCAACTTCTCAGCATTTGACATTGTTTGTGATTCTTTTCTTCTGAGAATACTTGGCTCTCATGACATGACACACTCCTGGTTTTCCTCTTCCCTCACCAGCCATTGCCTCTCAATCATTTGTTGGATAGTCCTTTTCTTTCAAATATCTGAAAGTTGGTTTAACTCTGTGGCTCAAACCTTGTACCCCTGCTACTCTGTAACAGGCTCACTCCTTGGGTGATTTTATTGAGTCCCATGGCTCTAAGTACTATGCATTGGTACTTCCTAAATTTATGTCTTTAGTCCACACTCATGCAGTTATCTGCTTACTGTCCATCTCCACTGAAATGTCTTACAGGTGTCTCAAACTTGTCCAAATCCAAATAATGTGATTCCCACATTTCTTTTAAAAGAAAAATAAAACAACCCCCCTCCCTCCTTTCATAGTTTTCCAAAACCACCTCAGTAAACCACAGCTCCATTCTACCAGTTACTTAAGTCAGAAACTTTGGGCATAGTCTCGATTCTTTTCTTTTTCTCGCACCTTCAGCAACTTCTGTAGGATTACCAATTTTTGAATCACTTTGAAAAGCTCAATTCAGGCATCCTGCAGTGGGTAGGTCAGGGTGTATGTCCATGGAGTAGGCAGCCAAGGCAGGTTGGAAGTGAGGCTGTGAAGGATTCAGGCAGGTATTAGACAGGCCGTGCTATGGATGAGTTCACCAGGGATGATAACAGGCGTGCTGGTGGAGGGAGGTTGAGGTGGGCTCACAGAGGGGCAGTGCTAAGTGAAGGAATTATTTTATTACACAGCTAACAGGAAATCACTAACACATTTTTTAAACAGAGAATTTTATGATTAGGAATAAAAATTGTATATAGTAATCCCTCAGTATCTGTGGGCGACTGATTCCAGAATTTCCCACAAATGCCAAAAATCTGTGGATGCTCAAGTCGCTTATATAAGATGTAGTATTTGTATATAACCTATGCATATTCTCTCATATACTGAATCACCTCTAGATTACTTATAATAGCTAATATAGTGTAAATGCTATGTAAGCAGTTGTTATACTGTATTGTCTAGGGAATCACGACACAAAATGTTTGTATATGTTCAGCTACAGACACAGCCATTCTTTTATTTTTTGTTCAAATACTTTTAATCTGTGGTTGGTTGAATCCACAGATACAGAACCTACAGATATAGAGGGCTGATATATATCATATTTTGATAGATGGGAGATACATAGGTAATTTTGACACTGATTTTCCAATATATGCAATGTATCAAAACTGACCCTAGAAAAGAGTAAATATTTTACCAGAGTGATTACCATGGAAAAAGAAATTTTATCAAACATTTAAATTAAATTGAAAAAAATGCCAAGCCCTGATGGTCTCGTGTATGTTGAGTGGGGGTGGTCTTCTACCAAAGACTTTTAAGCATAGGTAAGTCCAATGCTTAAAACTTTTTCAAAGCAAAGGGAAAAAGGAGAAAAGTGCAGTTCTTTTTAATAAATTAGTTTAACACTGATGACAAATCCTGGCAAAGACAGTATAAAGCGGAAAATTAACTGGCCAGTCTCACTCATGAATATTGGCATTAGAGATCAGAAATAAAACATTAGTAAACATAATCTAACAGCTCATTAAAAGAAATGTTCCAAACTCAACCTGGGTTTATTCCAACAGTAATGCAAGGATGCCTGATACTAGGTAATCTAATTATAAATTAATAATATTAAAAGATCTGAAGAGAAAACTTTTATGTAGTCAAAACTGTAGATATTGACAGGTTATTTGGTACAATTTAACAGCCATTCTTGATTTTAAAAAAATACAGCAGAACTTAACAAAGTTTATGTGCCTTGTCGTCCAAATCCAACAATTTTTAATGGGCTGTTCCCACTATATACAAGAGAAGGAATTTCACTATCATTATAACCACTTAGCATGGTGTGGGAAGAGACAGCTGGCGCAAGCAGGAAAGCTACAGAATAAAAAGTGCAAAGGTGAGAAAGACTGAAATTATATTACCACTCTTTGTTCATGGTTAAGTCTATATACTAGATAAATCCAAGAAAATAAGTTTACAAAACTTCTATAAATAACAGAGTTCAATGATATAGTAAAGTATAAAATTAGTATACAGAAATCAAGAACTTTCATATCTGTGAAGTCAAATTAGAAGATACGACAGGAAAAAATCTATTTAAAACAGCTATTACAAAGTACAGATAAATTTAATAAGAAAAAGACGAGTTCTATATGAAAGAAACTTAAAAAAATACAATATGGCCAAGGATGGTGGCTCATGCCTGTAATCCCAGCACTCTGGGAGGCCAAGTCGGGTGGATAACTTGAGGTCAGGAGTTCGAGACCAGTCTGACCAACATGGCAAAACCCCATCTCTACTAAAAATACAAAAATTAGTTGGGCATGGTAGTGTGCACCTGCAGTCCCAGCTACTCGGGAGGCTAAGGAAGGAGAACCCAGGAGGTGGAGTTTGGAGTGAGCCAAGATCGTGTCACTGCACTCCAGCCAGGGCGACAGAGCAAGACTCTGTCTCAAAAACAACAACAAAAACTGTAGAACACAAATAAGATTTGAATAACTGAAAAGACATATCATATCCTCAGAGGAGTTAATATGAAAAAGCTATCAATTCTGCCTAAGTGCCCAGGTTAATTTATAAGATTAACACAATACCAATAAAAATGTGAGTAGATTTGTTCTGTTTTGTCTTTCTTTTTTTGATAGGGAGTCTCACTCTGTTACCCAGGCCGGGGTGCAGTGGTGTAGATTTGACTCACTGCAACCTCTGCCTCCTGGGTTCAAGGAATTCTTGTGCCTCAGCCTCCCCAGCAGCTGGGGTTACAGGCATGTGCCACTATACCCAACCAACTTTCGTACTTTTAGTAGAGATGGGGTTTCACCATTTTGGCCAACCTGGTCTCGAACTCCTGACCTCAAGTGATCTGTCCACTTTGGCCTCCCAAAGTGCTGGGATTACAGGCTGTTCTGTTTTGTCTTGATCCAAGAGGCTACTTTGAGGGGTGAGAGGAGGAGAGAGAAGAATAAGGAAGCTTAATCTAAAGTTTGTAGCTAGGAAGGCTGTAAAACAAAAGAGCAGTAAGGAAGAACTGCCTTGACCAGGTATGAGAGCATAGAGTCAGAGATTCCTCCAGTGTGGCAGCTGAATGTACAAACCAGTAGAACAAAATATTTGAAACAGAATAGAAGTCTACAAATAGACCTAAATCTTCTTGGGATTTCATGGATCATCAAGCTATCATTTGAAACCAGGTGGGAATCCAGTAACTGTTGAAAGGGGCTCCAAGCCAGCCGTATTGTCTTCCGTGTTAAGACTAAGACCTCTAATCATAATTCATGTTCTTAACATCACCCTAACAGTTGGGATCATTTTAAATACACAGTGCATAGAAGTCAGTTTGGAGGGGAAATTTGATCTGGTTAACCATTTATATTTCCTAGTAGGTGTTGAGGGGAGGGATATGGTACAAAGAGCAATGATTATATAGAAGGGATGCATGAGTTAACAAATTAATTGACATCTAAAGAGGTATTTCTTACATAAAGCATCTAATTTGCATTCAGTAAATATTAAAAATCCATTATGTGCTTAAGACAAGTTGCTGATAAAGCAAAGGTTAAGAACATATAAATTAGAAAAAAGAGCCTAGAGGACATCTTTTCTGGTTATTTACTCTGGCTAATTGTTCTAGAATAATTATCCTTATTATCCTAATGTGAAACACCAAGTAGAACTCTATGTGTTATGGTATGAAGAAAGGTGTTTTGCTAATGAGATCCACACATATCTTTGATGTTCAAAGTGGGAACATAGGGTAGCAAGAAGAAAATTGTTTGAAGTATTTCCAATTGTATATGTTATGCTTATCATCTAAACATAAGTATCATGCATGGAAAAAAAAAAAGTGCTGTTGGCAAAGCAATTTAGAAATTCCAGAAAATAAGCCAGGCATGGTGCTGCATGCCTGTAATCTCAGCACTTTGGGAGGCTGAGGTGGGCGGATCACTTGAAGTCAGGAGTTCCAGACCAGCCTGGCCAACATGGTAAAACCCTCTTTCTACTGAAAATATAAAAATTAGCTGGACATGGTAGCATGTACCTGTAGTCCCAGCTGCTCAGGCTGAGGCGGGACAATTGCTTGAATCTGGGAGGTGGAGGTTGCAGTGAGCTGAGATTGTGCCACTGCCCTTCAGCCTGGTCGACAGAGTGAGACTCTGTCTCAAAAAAATAAATAAATAAAAGAAGAAGAAGAAGAAGGAAATTCCAGAAAATACCTTTTTATTCAACTCTGAAATGAAAGAGTACACCATTGCTTTGTGTTCTATTTTTGACTTTTTTGTCTTTTCAGTTTTCAGCATATACCAGCTACTGCCAAAGAGGTTCTTGCATTTGAAGGGAGGTCAGTTATCAGTGCCAAAATACCTACTATGAGTTGACAGGGAATTTTTCCACCTGTCGTTATTGGAGCTTATATTTGATGGTATGTTCACTGAATCTGAGAAACATTCAGAGTCCCCATTGTCACAGCAGAAAGGATAGCAACCATGAGTTATGCAATCTCTTGTATAAAATTCACCCCTAAAGAGATGCATTTATGGCAGTCAACAGTTGGCTTTAATAGTAGTGATAGAGATAGAAAATTTCCTGTTTCCTGTTACTTTTTGAACTGGCATGTCAGCTTCTGTTTTAGACTTTGTTGATAAGAAATATTTAAGTCAAAGGAAGACTTTGAAGAAAAGGCAGTAACCTTGCTGCCATACCTGTAAACACAAGAGACTTATTTAACATGATGCTTGAGAGCATTGGTTTGGGGCAGCTTTTCCACCTGTCAGAGCTCAGTGGCCTTGGATAAGTTGCTTTCATCTGTGAGGTTCAGTTTCCTGAACTGTAAAGAGATATAAACCACATGTTCTGGTTTGCTTAGAACAGCTCTGCTTTACAGCTGTTATTCTGAGTAATTATTAATTGTACCCCCTTTCACTCTCAAAGTGTCTGGTTTTGATAAAATTACTTAATTACTCTACCTGTCTTGGAGAGTTGGTGTGAGGTTGAAGTAAATTAATGTTTGTGAAACCCTTAGCACAGTGCCTGGCTCATAGTAGGTGCCCAGGCAACGATGATGAGTATTATTAAGCTGCTTGGTATTTCAAACCATACTTCAAAGAAAATGATTCAATAGACAATGTCTGTTTTTATAAAAATGTGACCACTCTCCCAATCATCATGTCTTTTGTTCCACCCACAAAGAATTTTCTGCCCAAGGCAATAAATTTGAGAGGTATCAGCAGCTACTGACAAATTTCTGATTGTCATACCTTTACAGGTTATCTGAATGTAGAACTACCAGTGATTATGCTATTGCTAACTTGTTCATCATGGAACACGTTAAAATATAGAACTTTTTTACAAATTAGATCTTATTTTCCATGAGAAGCCCCATGAAACAGATTATTTTAATAGCTGCTTGGTATTTCAAACCACACGTCAAAGAAAATGATTCAATAGACAATGTCTGTTTTCATAAAACTTTGTTTACTCCCCCAATCATAATAGTAATAGATTATATAGTTAATCTGAAAATGGAGACTCAGAAACATGAAATGGCTTTCTCAAGATCACACAGCTCGAAAGTACCAGGGAGTGTGCGAATGCGGACTCTTTGGAGCTCTTTTCTTTTCACTGCACCATGCTGCTTAAGCAAAAGGGCAAGATTACTAACTTACCCCAATTCCTCCTTATTATATCTGATTTTGTCATCTCTTATTCCTCTTTAACTTGTCTGGTATGGGTCACTCAATTTTTTCTTCCCCTCAAAAAAGTTTTTAAGTACTACTTGGTCTCGTATACGGATTCCGTTCTCGGCCTAGGGTAGCTTACAGTCTAGAAGTGATTACTCTGTATGCACTCATGTGTTACTGGGTCTCTGTGAGTAATTTCAGGACACTGTAGAAACACAAATGAGTCGATGCTCACTGCTCTGCAGTTATGGCACCTTCTTACTCTTATGCCATAGCAGGCAAAAATAAGAAAATTGGGGTCTGTCATTCCCAGGCCTTTTTGCCTGCAAACCAGTGAGAGTGTCTCTAGTGACCTGTTCCAGTTTCTCTTGCAGTTTACATCCCACTACTCTATAATCAGGGTCTATTCATACCTGCCGTCTCTTCCAGATTAATGGGCAGCATTCCCTATCTTGTTGAGCTCTGTGTTTCCAGTATGATGCCAAGCGCCTGGCACATGGAAAGGCTCAGGTGCCAGGGACTGTGCTCAGTGCTAGATGTGAATATATTCAGTATTTATTGCAACCTTGCAAGGTAGCTTTGATTATGCCCATATCACGGAGGAGAAAACTATATCTTGGAGAGATTAGATCACTTTGCCTAAGATCACATAGCTTTAAATACTGAAACAAGAACTTTCTTTTTAAAAACACCTTTACTGACGTATAACTTACATAAAATAATCCATACATATTTAAAGTATATAACTTAATAAATTTTTACATATGTATACACACAGTAGACTATTACCATAATCAAGATAGTGAACACATCTGTCACCCCTAAAAGCAAAACGAGGATTTAAACCTAGACTCCAGCGCTCATGTTTTCCTTCTGGTAATGAGTGTATGGGGAATAGAGCCTTTGCCACAGTCCTTTCCTCCTAACCATTCTCTTATGGGGAGTTTTGCATCGTTGAGATAATACAAAGAGCATCTTTTACAACCCAATTGGCCATCAATTAAAAAAATGAATAAATAAATGTCATACTGGAGTGGAATGTATACCCCAGTGAAATGAATGAATTATAGTTTCACACAACTACAGTAGAAAGATAATAGTGTCTTAGAAAGATAAGAGTAAGACAAAAACACAAAGAGAATAACACTATTTTTATAAAAGTCAAAGCAAATTTAGGCACAGACACACATACATGCCCACATATACCAAGAGTAATTATGAACACAAAATGACTACTAGCCGTAGTAGTCACCTCTAGGGAAGTAGGGAGATGGGATGGGGGCATGGAGATAGATGGAGGTTATTAATAATATTTTAGGTCATGGTTTGGATAGTGCGTTCTTGAATATTCATGATGTTATATAATTTTTATACATAATTTGTTATACCAAAATACGATTACAAATAAGACATATATGTTCCAATTAAGTATTTTCATTAATTTGAGGAAAGGATCGCTTAATATGGGATAGTTAAGATCCAAAATATTTTAATTCGCTGTGTGATAAGAAAGTTTAGAGCTCTTAGGGCCTGGTGCGGTGGTTCAGACCTGTAATCTCAGCACTCTGGAGGCTCAGGCAGGAGGATGGCTTGAGCGCAGAAGCCCGAGGCTGCCATGAGCTATATTCGCTCTGCTGCACTCTAGCCTGGGCAGAAGAGCCAGATCTCATCTCAGAAACAACACAAAAAGAAAGTTTAGAGCTCTTGATAAAGCAATTAGATTTGAGGTAAAGGGAGTAATATAATACATACGAAAGAATGAACAATTAGACCAGGCACCGTGGCTCACATCTGTAATCCCAACACTTTGGAGGCTGAGGCAGGTAGATCACCTGAAATCAAGAGTTCAAGACCAGCCTGGCCAACGTGGCAAAACCCAACTCTACTAAAAATACAAAACTTAGCCTGGCATGGTGGTCTGTGCCTGTAATCTCAGCTACTTGGGAGGCTGAGGCAGGAGAATTGCTTGAACTCAGGAGGCAGAGGTTGCAATGAGCTGAGATTGTGCTACTGCACTACACTATTGCCTGGGGGACAGAGTGAGACTCTGTCTCAAAAGAAAAGAAAAAAATGAACAATTAAAATTACTTAATAATATGGATGTGGAAGTCACCGTAGGCCATCATGAAGTTGCTAGATGAACTGTGAACTGTGCTTCTATGTGGACTTATTTCCACTACCCCCACTCTTCTGTTGTTGTTGACGCCAGGAGAAAAAAAAACAAAAAGAAATGCACAGAAAACAGAAATAAGTCAGGGTCTCCCATATCTAAGTCTGCTAAAGGCAGAAGCAGCACATAGCCAAAAAAGACTGCAGACGTTTTGGCACCTTATAAAACTATTAAGCATCTTGAAAACCAAGAGTCAACACAAGAGATTTAATTCTAGGAGGAAGAGCATCAAAGACTTAAGTGTCTTCCAAAAAGGACTGGAATGTATGTTGGTGCCTTTTTAAATAGTATTCTATGTAGTTTCATCTGTTCTCCATTTTCATGTAATAATTCTAAATGAAAGTACTAAGTTTAGCTCTGGCTATAATTCTGTTTTCTAACTTTTATAAACAAATCAAAACAAAAAAGACTGAACTAATTTGTGTTTCTTAGTTAATCCCACTTTTGGATCAGTTTGCTGTTCTGAGAAAGAGCATATTTCATATGAGACTATATGGGAAAGAGACCCTATTACAGGCCCCACACTGTCCATCTGGTGGGAGCTTGTTTGATTTCCAGGTAGGACCTAGCCATCTCTAAAATGCAGGCTTCCAGCATCCAAAAACTACAAAGTAACCGTCGGTGTTGCCTATTTGTCTCCCTTTCTAAATGAAGCAATCTGACACAAGGATTCATGGCTTACGTTTCATTTGTGACTCTCCATTCCTTCCAGGACCAGGATATGGGATATTGGTGAACATTACTGACCAATTGACAGATACCAAAACTGCATTTAAGTTCTGAGAATAAAGCAATCTTAAACTCAATTTAAAAAAAAAAAATCACCCTATATTGAGAGATTTCATTAACATGAAGCATTTGAAAGCTACTTGGGTCATTCTGTTCTCTATATGGGGAGATTGAGTTGATCAAAACATACAGCTGGTAAATGACAGTGCGAAGATGCTGATACACAATGTTTTTTACTTGTATAGATTTTCAAAAGGTTTTGTTCTTATTTACAGATAAAAAGGGAAATTTTGTTTTGAGACCAGAAAACCTAGTAATTTATTATAAATATTGCCACCTTGTTATTTTATACTGTTTCACAGGAGAGACTTTGGAGTCAGTTTTGGCTCCTAATCTCAGCTGCCCCCTTGTGAACTTTCCAAAAGTCAAGTTACTTTACTCCTTTGAATCTCCACTTCCTTATTTACTAAACAAGGCAAATACTGTGAAGATTAAGTGAGATAAGTTTTATAAAGCCTGCACCCAGAGCAAGGCCTGTAGCCATCAATTACTAAATGGTGGCCCTTCTGAAGCTCAAATTCTGAAATAACCTTCTATGCAGTTCTGATTTGAAGGCTCATGGAACTCATTCTTGTCGGAGAGACAAGATTCACAAAATATATGTGTACTAATTATATGTACTAAAGAAGAAAAAAGAGAGCAGGGAAAGGGGATACAAAATATTAAAAAGAAGTTGAAACTGAATAGGATCAACAGGTGAGACCCCAACAAAAGAAGACTCTTAAGGGGACCTAAAGGAAATGAAGGGGCTATCTGTGTGGATGTCTATGGGAGGAGCATTTCAGGCTGTGGGAATAGCAAGTGCAAAGACCCTAAGGCAGGAGTGTCCATGGAAGGTACAAGGTACAGCATGGAGGATGGTGTGGCTGAAGTAGAATAAATATGGGAAAGAATAGTAGGAAATGCAGTCAGGGAGATAACAGTGGCCAGCTGGTAGATCATTTAGGGTCTTAGAGGTCATAGTAAGTACTTTGGAGGGTTTGAACAAAGGAGCAACATGACCTGACTTACATTTCTGAAAGGATCCCTTTGCCTGCCGTGTTGAGAGTAGACTATTAGAAGGGGAGGAGCAGGGGAGGATGGTCAACAAGGACAGGAAAATGGAGATAGTTAAGAGGCCAGTGTAATAATTCAGTGTTACCATGTCCACCTTAACGGGCTAATCATGTTGTGTTCTGCCATTGAGGTAGAGGAGGTTTTTCTGTGCCCCTGCTGGTTTATACACACTGGGGAGAATGGGAGTCATATCATCCTGGAAGTCATCCATCCTGTAGTTTTACGTCCTTTAGTAGATTGTGGTACTGTATCACAGTCACATTTGCATATAACTTTCTCTGTGCCTTGCTTGTCTGGGAGATTTTCTTGTAAGGGAAAGGAGCAGTTTACAAAATGGACTCTCTTTGTCAGTTGTCATGTTGGAGTGATCCCTGGTGATTCTCCCTACGGGGAAGTGCCGTTTCATTATGAGAGTTATCGATTCTGACACTATCAGTCACCTAGAAGAAAAGTAGGTTAGTGGGGCTGATGAGCACCATTGAGATGCTTACAAATGGTAGACAGTGCTTCCTCCTGCTCCCACAGCAGATGTCACGTGGAAAAGCCAGCCCTCGCTACAGGGCATAGAGAACTGTAGCTTGAAAGCTTTACTTTTCTTTATTTTAAACCTTTCTGGTTAGGATTTGCTTCTTATTGCCTTCAAAATTTATACTGTAATTCAAGGTTGCCTGAAAAAATATATGTATGCATGTGTATCAGGAAATTGGAGTAATCCTCTAATTTATTAGCTTGAGATTCAACCTCAGACATGTGGCCTTTATACAAACTGCCATGAAATTCTTCAATGACATTAATTTTAATGTACTTTGTGTGTGTGTGTGTGTGTGCGCGCGCGCGCACACCCGCGCGCATGCCTGCATGTCTGCATCTTAAGGGTAGAGAATATGTATTATAAATCAAATTTAACAAGTGTCACGACCCCAAAAAGGCTGGAAATAATTGATTTACATCAGTGTGGCATAGCTGCTGCTGGCTCAAAAAGCTTTTTGATTATCTTTAAAGATCTGTATGAGTTTTAACCCTTTTAACCAGAATCAGATCAAATATCAGTGGATATAGTACAATTTAGTATTATAAGACAGCAGTAATAAATGGAGTATATTTGTCAATTTAATTACAAACAGTATCCTTAGGTGGAAAAGAAACTGGATGATCATTGTATGTATATTATGTTTTAAAAACATCAAGTAAATGTATTGAGATATCTAATTATATGATTTATCTTTAACACCTGCCTTTATTATTGTTAGTCTCCTTGTGGTAAAAGAAAAAAATAAGTACAAGTCAATTCATGACTTTGCTTTTCTAAAGTCATATTTATATCAGTGTACCACCTTCATATCCATGAGTGTGTGTGTGTATGTGTGTGTGTGTGTGTGTGAGAGAGAGAGAGAGAGAGAGAGATTGAGAAACTGAGTCTTGCTTTGTTGCCAGGCTGGAGTGCAATGGTGCGATCTCGGCTCACTGCATCCTCCGCCTCCTGGGTTCAAGTGATTCTCCTAACTCAGCCTCCCAAGTAGCTAAGATTATGGAGGCACGTGACACCATGCCCAGCTAATTTTTTTGTATTTTAGAAGAGGTAGGGTTTCACCATGTTGGCCAGGATAGTCTCAACCTTGTGATCCGCCCGCCTCTGCCTCCCAAAGTGCAGGGATTATAGGCGTGAGCCACCATTCCCTGCCTATATCCATGATATTTAACAGTCATAGACATTTTCACATTTATCATCTTATTAGATCCTCAGAACACCTCTGTGGATGCACAGAGATAGGCTCTGTGGCCCCATTTTACAGCAAAGGAAACATTAAAGTTTAGGAACAGACTCTGGTCTTTGGATTCTTAGTCTAGGGCCTCATTCCCAACACCAAACTATCTTCATTAGCTCTTACATAGTCTTTTTCAGATTTATAGAGCTCTAGTAGTTGTAGAATGAACACAGATTTTTGCAGCAAGATGAATGCAGCAGCAGTAAACAGTGATGACAATGTTTTTATGTTTGAAATTTCTTTTTTTGAAATGGAGTTTCACTCTTGTTGCCCAGGCTGGAGCACAATGGCGCGATCTTGACTCACTGCAAACTCCCCCTCCCAGATTCAAGTGGTTCTCCTGCCTCAGCCTCCCGAGTAGCTGGGATTACAGACATGTGCCACCACGCCTGGCTAATTTTGTATTTTTAGTAGAGATGGGTTTTCTCCGTGTTGGTCAGGCTGGTCTTGAACTCCTGACCTCACTTGATCTGCCTGCCTCGGCCTCCCAAAGTGCTGGGATTACAGATGTGAGCCACCACACCCGGCCTGAAATTTCTAACCACTGCATTTCTGTATTTTTCTCATCTGTGTCTTCTTAGAAACTTGCATTAAATCCAGAAAGGTTAAAAGATGCCTTGTAAAGATAAATAAATTCTCAGAAACATAATGTTAAATGAAAGAAATATGTCACAAAAGAAAACAGTGTGATTCCCTTTATAGAAAGTTCAAATATAGACAAAACAAAGCTGTAGTATTAGAAGTCGCGATAGCAGTTACCCTCATTTGGGAGTATGTGGTTGGGGTGGGGGAGTGTATTGAACTGAGTGCTGGTTGTACAGGTATTCCCTTTGGGAAGGTTCACTGACTTTTTATCCTTCAGTAAAATTCTTTCTAAAAGCTTTATTTTCATAAGTGGTAGTTCTGTTTAAATGCTTCAGACTTAAAGAGCAGTTCTTATTTATTTTATATTATAAGCTCTATTTCCACAAAAGTCAATTACCCATTTTGTTGTGTTCCTAAGCACTTGTACTCATTTGGGCTTCTTGGAGCATCTTAGTCACAGAACCAGCTGCCGTGGAGCCAGGGTGAAGTCCATCATAAAATGCTTGCAACACAACTTTCTTGCTTACACTCTTTCAGCTGTTATGGGAAAGAAAGGTATTGAAGAAGGGCTCTACAGTACGGATATTAATCCGTATCAAAACAGACACTGCTAGAAATGTTTTTGCAGAATTCTGATAAGGCAGAGCAGGGCTTCAGTCAGCTTCTTATAATTTAACAATTTCACACTGATTTTTTCCCATACAAATGGCTTCAGAAGAGCAGAAATAGTTGAACAACAATAGCTCTATCATTTTTCAAATGTCCCTTGAAGTCAAGGCCTAAAGGAAATAAGATTGAGGCTAGAAATTACTTTGAGCAAAACTAAATTTTAACAAAATTGGAAACTGATGGCCACAACCATGGTATTTGTCTCTAGGCTTTAACAGTAAACTAAATCCACGAGCTTGCTTTTTTTTTTTTTAAATTTTTTTTTTTTTGAGACAGAGTCTCCACTCTGTTGCCCAGGCTGGAGTGCAGTGGCATGATCTTGGCTCACTGAAACCTCTGCCTCCTGGGTCCAAGCCATCCTCCTGGCTTAGCCTCTCAAGTAGCTGGGATTATAGATGCCCACCACCATGCCCAGCTAATATTTTTTATTTTTAGTAGAAATGTAATTTTACTGTGTTGGCCAGGCTGATCTTGAACTCCTGACCTCAAGTGATCCAGCCACCTTGGCCTCCCAAAGTGCTGGGATTACAGACATGAGATATTGTGCCCGGCCATTCCATGAGCTCTCTGACCACAGTATATAGAGGGAAAGCAGAAAGGACTTCAAAGATTTTGTGGGTCAGCAGAACCTTTTGCAGTCCTCACAATTTACAGACTAAGGCCAGTGTGAATCATGCATATTATGGGTCAGACTCAAGAGGATAAGCAAACCACTGCTTCTGTTCCTAAAAGCGACCAATCATTTTGGCTTCCTTTAAACTAATCTAAGTTTTTAACAATAAGAAATATATTTTAAAATGTTTCTGCCAGCTCTTTATACACTGTGGCTGCTGCTTCTTTTTTCTCTGCAGTGTTCTCTCTCTTCATCAGAAGAAGAAAGATTTATTTCCATCAAGAGACCTAAAACACCAACCTCAAATGACTTCTCTGACCTTAATACTCAGACGAACTGGACCAAGTCGCTTCCACTGCCAACACCAGAAGAGAAGATGCGACAGCAAGCCCAAACAGTCCAGGCTGATGTGGTGCCTATTAACATAACTGGTACGCTTTGCTAGGCAGGCAGGTTCAGATGTACTTGGGAGAAGGACAACAGCTTTTGTTATATGCTGTTAGCATTTCATTGCTACATCAGAGATGAATAGCTGTGGTCTGACTTCATGCTCTTTGTTTAATGAAAGGAATATTAAAACTACATATGTGTGTGCATATATCTAATACTTGTTGGGTCAGAAGACTATGTCTCCAAACATTGGTGTCAAAGAACTCAGTGGTCCAACAATTCATCTTAAGAGTATCTCTTTCACTTAAATTGCTTGTTAGTAAGCCTTTGGTTATACAGAAACATCTTGTAAATGTGGTCCTAGGTATGATGAAAAATTATATATTTCTCTTCTAACGGGTTAAGTAAGGCCAGGCGCAGTGGCTCACGCCTGTAATCCCAGCACTTTGGGAGGCCAAGGTGGGCAGATCACAAGGTCAGGGGTTTGAGACCAGCCTGGCCAATATGGTGAAACCCCATCTCTACTAAAAATACAAAAGTTGGCCAGGCATATTGGTGGGTGCCTGTAGTCCCAGCAGCTCGAGAGGCTGAGGCAGGAGAATTGCTTGAACCTGGGATTGGGCCACTCCACTCCAACCGGGGTGACAGAGTGAAACTCCATCTGAAAAAAAAAAAAAAATGGGTTAAGTAATATTTACAAAAGTAAAGAAATAATTATTTTGTGATGTTTCTGAATGGTAGATTTTCTAGAAATTGTCTAAAGTAGAAAAAAGGAGACATAACTGAAATTTCTTATGAATGTAAAATTTTCAAAATATGTTATATTAAGCTAGAATACAAATATTAATTGCCAAACCTGAAATTCAGGTTTGAAATATGATACTCAGCCTGTAATTATTTGTGACAAGGTAACAAGGCACATAAAGTTCAAAGATGATCTTTGATGAACTTAGGAGAGCTTTTAAAAAGATACCAAAATTGGCTAGGCACAGTGGCTCTCGCCTGTAATCCCAGCACTTTGAGTGGCCAAGGCGGGCGGATCACCTGAGGTCAGGAGTTCAAGATCAGCCTGGCCAACATGGTGAAACCCCGTCACTACTAAAAATACAAAATTAGCCAGGCATGGTGGCACGCGCCTGTAATCCCAGCAACTCAGGAGTCTGAGGCAGGAGAATCGCTTGAACCTGGGAGGCAGAGGTTGTAGTGAGCCGAGAGATTGCACCATTGTGCTCCAGCCTGGGCAAAAAAAAGGGAACTCCGCCTAAAAAAAAAAAAAAAGATATTAAAAATTTCCTGCCTTATCACCTTCATAGCCCACAAGGAGCATGAGTCAGTGGTTTGAGGAGGGTACAAAGTGCAAAATAGACATGTGAAGAGTTAATAGCTTCAACTGTTAATTGAATTGTGTGTTTGATGGAAATAGATGACTAGTAGTGGTCATTGATAATCAGTTCATACAAAGCAGGGCCCTTGAGGCCAGAAGCCAACAAAAAAACTAGGTGACCAAAAAGAATGAGTTTTCATGCACATTTACTCTGGAAACTCATAGCATCCTTGCTGTGCTTCTGAGGCTACTGCTGTTAGAAAGCTTTAGAAAACTTTTTGCCATGGCATTGGTGAGCTTGTAGAGGGCTAATAGCATTTTCATAGTCACTGAAGATTTTTTTAAAACCTTACCAGACATTTAGAAATTACATTTAGAATTCATATTTTGAATTCCATAGAAATTTAATAAATAAGCACATGAATTACTTTCAAATCAGTATATATTTTTCCACATTTGTTTTACTTAAACTGTAAAAGAATAGCAGGGCATTTTAATCCATTTTCTCTGCAAACAATGTTATTGATCTTTCTGAGTATGTTTTCTATCTACGTAGATTGTATTTTTTAAAGATTATTTTTAAAAGTATAACTTTTAGAACAAAGTATAATGCTCATTGCTCAGTGAAATATATGGCTGCTTATTTTCTATAAGAAAATGAATTACATTATTTGATTGATTAAATGCAGGAGAAATGTAATTACATTATATATAATTAAATGCCTATGAAATAATATTACAAGATAAGAAGATTGTGCTATCAAATATGACAATCCTTAATGGAATTAAGGTGAAATGCATTATCTTGAGCTTATGAGATTTAAAACAGAGTAGCTAGAGTTTCAGGAATGAAGAATTATTTGCAACGAATTACGCTGTCACAACAGAAGACAGTGTCATGTCTCTGAGCTTTAATTCTGTACTATTTGATGACTAAGTAGAGCTGAATTAGAATTTAAAGAGAGACCTTGAAAATGCTAAACACAAAAGGTGAATGACAATAAAGAAAGAGCAATATGAGTTATGTCAGAACGTAATTTACTTTTAATTGAGTGGTTAACATTTTGCAGAAGTACCAAGAGTAAATATAATACCTACTCACATATTTACTGATCCATTTTCTACATCTGTGTGTTCACATATACACACACATATTTCTTAAAGAATTAGTTTTTCTAATCTGGCATAAAAAGCAGTAAATTTAAAATTTTCACTTTTAGTGGTTGAATTGACATAGATTATACAGCTTCCTCCTATTTAAATTATATATTTCTAAAGTCCTAGAAGATATTTGAGATTTAAAAAAAAAAATTCCTTTAGGGAATTGTTATATGCTCATTAAGTAGGGTAAGCATTGAGCCTCTAGTTTGATTTTCTTAGTAAGACTCAGTAGGAAAAAAAAAAATCGCAGTTTTTTTTTTTTTTTTTTTTTTGCTTACCACTCATAGAGGTAGAATGTTAGCACCATGAGCTGCTAGCTTGAAAATTGATTTAATCTCTTTAGTTATAGTCTTGGGGGCACTTAACATGTTCTAAAACTTGAAGAGGAAAAAATATTTAAAGTAATATGTACATATAAATATGTTCTACAATCTGCTATGTGGGATAACAACTCTTCCACCAGGAAGATAAGGATGCTTAAAGAATTTTTACAAACTGGCTTTGTACTGATGTTTGAGCTATCCAAGTTTATTATTATTATTTTTAATTTAAAAGAGTTTAATTGAGCAATGAACGATTCATGAATTGGGCAGCCTCTAGAGCCAGAGTATGCCCAGAGACTTCCCAAGTTTATTTCTAAATAGTAACCATGACTGATGAATGCCATTTTTCAATTAAAGGAAGTGACTAAATTCACAGATATTTATTGAGTAACTGCTTTGTGCCAGGCATTAGCTGAGTGCCACAGGGGATGCTAAAGTACATGCATCACAGTCTGTACCCTCAAAAAATGTATAATCCAGTAGAGGAGACAGCCTTTTTTTTAGGTCATGATGCAGGATCAAGTGTTTGGTACCCTTAATGAGGTGTGTCTTAGATGTTCATTCTCAAATGGTTTGTTTCTTAATTTTCTTGGAGTTTGGGTGGTTATATCTTTTGTTTTTGTCTAAGAAGCAAAACTGGAGAATAAATTTAATTTTTTTTTTATTTCTTTTTTTGGAGATGGGGGTCTCACTCTGTTGCCCATGCTGGAGTGCAGTGGTGCAATCTCAGCTCACTGCAACCTCCACCTCCCAGGCTCAAGCAATCCTCCCACCTCAGCCTCCTGAGTAGGTGGGACCACAGGCACATGCCACCACACCCAGATACCATTTTTGTATTTTTGGTAGAGATAGTGTGTCACCATGTTGCTTAGGCTGGTCTTGAACCCTTAAGTTCAAGTGATCCACCCACCTCAGCCCTCCAAACTGCTGGGATTATAGGTATGAGCCACAAGACTGGCCCAAGTGCAACTTTCTATTAATGTTTTGTCTGTTCTTAATGTCTTGATACAAGGAGGGTTTTTCTTCTGCTGCAGGGAACTAATGAACCACTGCAGCTGTGACTTGCCCCTCACATGTGCCATTTATGCCATTGCACTTAGTGACTCATTTTTTCACAGCATTGGCATCTTCTGGTATTTTAGGATCTTCTCTCAGTCTTTGTTTTTCTCCATTAGCGACAAAGTTGTAAGCATTTGCAAGTTTGCAAGCATTTATTTAAGTTTGTTCCTCCGTACGGGAAATGTGTTTTGATCATTCAGATCTTTTATTCCCTGTTTTGATTAGATAAGGTTTCCAATTTTTTCTTACCAAAATGGAAGTTACATTGTCCACAACATACCTACATTGAATGTGTGTCCATAATGCTGAGTGAATGTTTCTATACTTTTATGCATAAAATGATAGAAGTTTGTAATTTGTATGTGTGTGTGTATGTATATATATACTTAAAAATAACTTTTTGAGGAAAATAACCATTCAAAAAGGTCAGTGCTATAAGACTTTAAACTGGCAGGTAATTTGAAGCAGACCAATCTATAACAGATGCCGTTATATACTATATTTCATTATTTTATGGTTTTTCATGGTGTGTTCATCAAACACACCTATACTCTAGAAGGAAAAAAAGAAGTCCCATGATGTGGCCTTCCAGGTTTGATTGCAAAATCACCTGAAATGTCTGAATTAAGATCAACTTTATAAAGTAATTATGAAATAGAAGCAATTCAGCTTTAATAATAGCAGTGCTACTGGGTCTCATTGTGGTAAAAGTACTTTATCATTATAAGGCGTTTCATTTTTCACTATAGTTGTATGTCACATCATCATGTCATCGCTATGTGACATGGAATAGTTACTACCGTCTATCCAAATTGTCAGCCTTTTTGATTGAAGAAAAAGCTTTTCATTCAAGAAATCTTGATTAAGTTACTTATTTCAGCACACAAGGCAAGAAATTAATGTTGATCTCTGCAGGATAACCAGATGATTAAAACATATTCATTACCGTCAGCACCTTCACACTAATGTAGAGTGGTTTTGGTGACCAGAGGATATAAGTGAAACATTTGCAAAATTTTGTTTTGTTAAATAACACAGAATCACTCTTCCAGTGTGTTGCTGATTTTGCATTTGCTACTCCAGCTCATTTGAAAATGAGATCAAGGTGCTTCCTTTGGAAGGACACACAGGTAGAACTTGGAAAACAGCCTTACAATGATAATGTGCTTTCCTTCCTTTTTTGCCCTTCAGCATTCATCATCATATGACTGGCTAACATTATTAATACCTTCTTATCATTTTACAACAAGCTTCTGGAAGAAAATGCATGGTGTCAGCTTGCTTGAAAATAACATTGCTTTGCTTGTTCTACTGCTCTACATTAGGGGAGAATTTCGATCGCCAGGCCAGCCTTCGGCGGTCTCTAATTTACACAGACACTCTGGTAAGACGACCGAAGAAAGTCAAAAGGAGAAAGACTATTACAGGAGTCCCTGACAACATACAGAAGGAGCTAGGTATGGCTCATCAGAACTGTATTCTGTTGCCCTTCACTGCCGCTCGGCCTTACTGCGCTAACCTCATTTGTGGTGCTTATAAAATCGATACATTCTGATAGCCGTTGGTGCCCCAAAGGGCCAGCTTCCTTCCTGAATGAGGCAGTAGGTGCAAATCTTAACATCCCATGGAGAGAGAGAGTTGACTGAATTTGGGGGAGAAGGTACAAGGCTGGGGAAGAGCTTACATGAAAACGATTAACTGGGATGATAGAAGTTGATAGTTACCTCATCATCGCTGTGTGACATGGAACACTAGTTATTTCCACAATTAAATTTACTTTTCATTTAGATCTTAAGTTTTCATGAAACGGAAGAGTCATTCTAGGACATCAAATTACTAATATGGACTTTCACTATAATGACACTACTGGTGGCATTTTGTCATCAGAAACAACAGTCTGGGATTATTGGTAAATATAGATAAGATAGAATATAGTTGTTTATATTGGATAGTGCCTTTGTTACTTTCAGTGAAACAATTTCATAGCTTCTTTATTAATTCTTTATGTTCAACCTGTGATGAAAACAGAAAAAAATGTTTTGGCTGGTGAAGAGGGTTGTTTATTTACTTACCCGATTTGTTTCTGGTTATCTTAATACATGCTTTGGATAATCCTTCGTTTTCCTCTTTCTAGATTAACTTCCTCTTCCTGTTTTTTAATAGGGCCCGGCAGGAATGTCTGCAGAGGCATCATAGCATAACTCCTGGGTTAAGGGTAGGACTCCAGTGCCAGCCTGCTTGGTTGAACCCTAACTCTGCCACTTGCTCTCTGGGTGACCTCAGTTAACTTCATCTCTGAGTCTACTTCCTCATTTAACAAATAGGCTTGGTGATGTTAAGAGAACCTACCTCACAGGGTTGTTGGAGAACAATTTATGCACATGAGGCCTTTGGTACTTGATTAGTACCTGGTACTACCATAAACCTAATAGCTACTATGGTGATTATTATAGGAAATTTAATACTACCTGTCTTGAAACGTATTCTTTCCTCTTTGGCCAACTATGGACTTATATCCTAGTAGTTACTTTCACCTGATGTTTTTATTTACTCTCGAAAGGTATACCCTAGAAACTCAGAGTCAGTATTTCTGAGATTTCCAGTTAGTCTTTTAGTCAAAATGAGTTTAACCAGCAATAGTGATACGTCTGTTGCAGCACCTTGAGGTTGGATGTCAGCTGCTGGGTGCTGCAGGCATTGTGCTTCTCTGTTTTCCCAAACACCCTGGCTTGAATGCCTTGTATTAGAGAGCACAGACTCACTTTTCTTTAGCTGGCATTTTCTCCTTTACTGCTGTTCACTTTTGTAGTGTGTATGTTCCACTTCCAATGCTGTAGCAACAGTCAGATGAGAATAGCCTTTGTTCCAGGTAGCCACAGAGACCCAGATGGTATACAGGTGCTTGTCCTATTCTAGAGTGGATTGGTTTATTACAAACAAAGGCAAGACTGCAGCTGCTCCCATGGGATTGTGAAGTCTGTCTTTGGTTCATAGCCCACATGCTGCTGCTGTTAGTGGGCTGGTTCCTCTGTGGCTACCGGAGGTCTGCAGGCACTTTCCCTCAACCTACTTTAAGGACACATATGTGCTTTCTCTCTCTCCTCTCAGCTTATCTTTGCCTTATTCTTTCAGACTTTTTTTCCATTCTTGAAGTGACAGCTAACTAATTTGGAAACTAATCTGTACTTATAGCATAGGTTTAGTAGATAGTTAATGGAGTAATTTCTTAAAGCACTTTCAGCAACATTTATACTTTAACTGGTCTTTTTAGAGATGTGCCTTCAAGGAGTGACTTTAAAAACAGGCATTTAGGCCCTTTGTAAAATCAGAAGGATAAGTTTGGCCCAAATAAAGATGCATATACACATAAGTATTCCATATGCATCGTCTATGTGCATATGTAATATGACATCTAGAATGAGAGTTACGGATTTTTATCACTTTTATTACTGAACCAAACAGTATGGAAGCCAATAACTCAGTTGCTTCTTTGATCTTCCTGGAATGATCTGGCCAGGTAGGTAAATCATGTCGTTTGTGATTCTCATATTTTTTAAATCAGTGATTAAATCCATGGAATCCACATTCATTTCTCTTTTACTGGAGGGAAGAAAATAGCTTTCCTCATATCGTCTGGGTTGTGACTGTTGCCAGACACGAGACAGTCAATATCACTGCGGTCGATGACATGACCTAGATTAGAGCTGGAGGTCAACTGAGACAACCGTATCTAAGAGCTAGTTTTTTAAAAAAGATAATTAGACAAGGACTCTTATTCTATAGATAGGCTGGTTGGAGGATTGCTGGATAGAATAAGGAGTTAACATTTATATACAGTTTTATTTAGCAAAAATATTGGATCATATATTTATTTGTTCTGTCCTTTCAAGACTTCCTGTTGATCTTGCCTTTTTTCCCAGTGTTTTACACTTTTAAGGACTCTGGTTTGGAAGTCTTATACTACCCAGGTAGTATATCTAGGTGATGCTTAGCAAATCATACCTAGATAATGATGATCAAAAACAGACACTTCTTATTTTCTTTAAAATTAGTCTTATTCTAGATATAAGACATAAGGGGAAGTATAGCAGAGTCAAACAAATTAGACAAAAAGGAAAATGATGGCCCAAAGGAAAGGCATTCACTAGGAAAGATGCACCCTGTCCAATAGACATTCCCCAAGTTGCCAGGAGCTTTGAATTTTTTAAAAAATCTAACTATAGAGAGGTACTTCTGTGAATTAGAAAGATATATTTTGCTTAATTATATGCAGTTTTTATTTTAAAATCCATAAATAATAGACTCTGGAGACTAGCCAATATGTAACACTTTAAAATCAAGGTATGATATTTCATGATTACTTCCAAAGCTTATCTGATAACCTAAAATTTATTGCCTTTCATTTCAGTGAATTGGACATTTCGAATGTTTTCTTTTATCTTATATCCATACAGAAATGGGCCAGGCATGGTAGCTCACGCCTGTAATCCCAGCACTTTGGTAGGCCAAGGTGGGTGGATCAGCTGACGTCAGGAGTTCGAGACCAGCCTGACCAACATGGAAAAACCCTGTCTCTACTAAAAATACAAAATTAGCTGAGTGTGGTGGTGCATACCTATAATCCCAGCTACTTGGGAGGCTGAGGCAGGAGAATCGCTTGAACCCGGGAGGTGGAGGTTGCAGTGAGCCAAGATCACACCATTGCACTCCATCCTGGGCAACAAGATCGAAAATCTGCCTCAAAAAAAAAAAAAAAAAAAACTATACAGAAAAGTATCTGAACATCATATTGCGAGGCTTCATCTTTTAGAATCATAGGATTATTTTGTTGATATATACATTACCCTTAGCTACTGAACTTATCCTGATACAAACTCTCTAAGGAGAAAAACCCTCATTTAAAGGAATCTCTTTATGAATAATTTTTGGTAGTTTATACTAAGAAACTATCTACTTGACAAGACTTTGAAAATTCATATCCTAACCCTTAAGTAAACTAACTTGTAAATATTCAGCATCCTTAATTACATATTTTTTTTAAAATTTGAAATATTAATAAATAAAAGAAAAAGTATGAATAATTGTTTCTTTACATTATGTTTGAAAATCCTATCAAGTCTGAGCAGCACCTGAGTGGTCTACACTTGTTTGTAGTTCTCTTTTTATAGTTTGTTCTGTTCTTTAATCAGGATAGACATACCTCAGGGGTATTGCAGCTATAGTTCTGGACCACTACAATAAAGCAAGTATTGCAATACAGCAAGTCCCACAAATTTTTGGTTTCCCAATGCCTATACAAGTTATGTTTACACTATACTGTGGTCTGCTAAATGTGCAATAAATAGCATTATGTTTAAAAAAATGTACAGTTTAAAAATACCTGATTGCTAAAAAATACTAACAATCATCTGAGCCTACAGAGAGTCTTAATTTTTGCTGGTGAAGGATCTTGCCTGGATGTTGATGGCAGCTGACTGATCAGGGTGGTGGTTGCTGAAGGCAGGGATGACTGTCGCACTTCCCTAAAGTAAGACAACAGGGATGCTGGCTACACTGACAGATCTTTCCTTTCATCAAAGATTTCTCTTTCAAACTTTGGAAGTAGTTCTACTGTGGGTAAAATGTTAGTAAACAGTATTACAACAGTATTCTGTTTACTAACATTTTACCCACAGTAGAACTACTTTGAAAATTTGAGTCAATCTCTCAAAATTTGCTGCTGCTTTATCAACTAAGTTTATGTAATAGTCTGAATCCTCTGTTGTCATTTTAACAATGTTCACAGCATCTTCACTAGGCGAGACCATCTTAAGAAACCATTTTCATTGCTCATCCGAAAGAAACAATGCCTTATCCTTCAAGTTTGATCATGAGATTGCAGCAATTCAGCTACATCTTCAGGCTCCACTTCTAACTCTAGTTCCTTGCTGTTTCTTCCATTTCTGCAGTCACTTCCTTCACTTAAGTCTTGAACCTCTCAAAGTTATCTATGAGAACTGGATCAATTTCTTCCAAACTCTTGCTAATGTTGACATTTTGACCTTATCCCATGAATTAAAATTGTTCTTACTGTGCTAGAATGGTGAATCCTGAAAATTTTCAGGTTTCCAACTTACTCTGTCCAGATCTATCAGAGGAATCACTATTATGGCAGCTTTGGCCTTACAAATTGCATTACAAAATTAAGACTTGAAAGTCAAAATTACTGTTGAAGCCATGAGCTGCAGAATGAATGTTGTGTTAGCAGGCATATTAACATTTATCTCTGTATGTCTTCATCAGAGCTCTTGGTTGACTACGTGCATTGTAAATTAAAGAAATCCTTTTTTTTCTAGGCAGTAGATCTCAACTATGGACTTAAAACTATTCAGTAAATCATGCTGTAAGCGGATATGTTATCATCCAGGCTTTGTTGTTCCATTATAAAGCACAGGCAGACTCTGTTTAGCATAATTCTTAAGGACTCTAGGATTTTCAGAATGGTAAAGGAGCTTTGACTTCAACTTTAAGTCCCCAGCTACTTTGGCCTCAAACAAGAGTCAGTTTGTCCTTTGAAGCTTTGAAGACAGGCATTGACTTGTAGCTCTGAAAGTCCTAGATGACATCTTCCATTAGAAGGTCGGTTCATCTACATTGAAAACCTATTGTCGAGTATAACCACTTTTGTTAATTATCCTAGCTAGATTCTTTAGATAACTTTCTACACCTTCTCCATCAGCATTTGTGCTTCACTTTTATGTTATAGAAATGGCTCCTTTCCTTCAACCTCATGAAACAACCTCTGCTAGCTTCCAGCTCTTCTTCTGTAGCTTCCTCAGCTCTCTTAGTTTTCACAGAATTGAAGAGAGTTAGGGCCTTGCTCTGGATTAGGCTTTGGCTTAAGGGGAATGTTGTAGCTGATTTGATTTTCTATCCAGACCATTAAAACTTTTTGCCTATCAGTAATAAAGCTGTTTTGCTTTCTTATGTGTGTATGCTCTGGAGTAGCAGTTTTTATTTCCTTCAAGAACTTTTCCTTTGCAATCACAGCTCAGCTAATTGTTCGGCACAAAAGGCTTAGCTTTGGCCTTAGCTTTTGACATGCCTTCCTCGCTAAGCTTAATAATTTCTAACTTTTTATTTAAAAGGAGAGACATATGCAACTCTTCCTTTCACTTGAACCCTTAGAGGCCATTGTCGGGTTATTAATTGGCCTAATTTCATTATTGTTGTATCTCAGGAAATAGGGAGGCCCAAGAAGAGAGAGAGAAACTGGGCAACAGCTGGCCAGTGGTACAGTCAGAACACATACAGCATTTATTAATTACACCCACAGTCTTATGTGGGCGTGACCTGTGGCACCCCAAAACAGTTGCAATAGTAACATTAAAGATCCCTCATCACAGATCAGCATAACAGATCTAATAATAATGAAAAAGTTTGGGATATTGCAAGAATTACCAAAATGTGACACAGAGACACACAGTAAGCACATGTTAGAAAAATGGCACCAGTGGACTTGCTCAACACAGGGTTGCCACAGACCTTCGATTTGTAATAAAACCACAATTATCTGCAATGCACAATAAAGCTAAGCACAATAAAACATGCCTCTATAGCACTCATATGTTTCCCATCATATTATGAAACTTTTTATACTGTGAAAATATTGGAGAGTCTGTTTTGGGAATAGAATTTTGGTGGTCCTTGTGATAAGATATGATAGTTTCTCATGCTTTTTAAGGTCTTTAGGAAATGTTTTATTTTAAGAGGAATGTTATACTTAGCTGTAGAGGGTGATAAAATAGCTATATTTCTTTTTTTTTTTTTTTAGATGCCTAGAATGGTTTCACATTTAAAACTGTTACCGAAAAGTATCAGGATTTTGTTTATGGTACTTAAAGACATTTAAAAATCTACCACTAACGCCATGTAAATACTAGTACAATTTTGCAAGAGAAAAAAATGTATTTGTTTGTGTGAGTTTAATTCCAAACATTCAAAACCCATTGTTGAATGGAATGAGGTATTTAGAGTTTTGGGAATTGAACTTGTACAAACTGATACACCAATACCAGTCAACCTCCCATCTTCTAAATTACTAAATGGCAAAACTTGACACCTCCTGAAAGTGGGTTTTTCTTCTATTCCTGCCCTTTTGCCTACTTTTTCTCTCTGTGAGGGACAGCCTTGTGTGTGTGTGTCTGTCTTTCTGTCTTCAGCAAGTTGGTACTTGAAAGAGGGTAGAGAGAGGAAACAGATCATCTTTGCTAAAAATATACATATGACAATGCCTCTCCATCACAGTGAAGGAGAAGGCTTTATGCCAGGCACTTTCCTTCCAGGGTGCCATCTTCTCCTTTGAGGTTGATAAAAGCACATTGCTGCCATTTCAGTACTACCCTCTGCTATCTGAGTGAGCAAAAGGCGTTCTGTATCCAGTCCATGCCCTGGTTAGATTATGTGTGAGGAGCTGGAAGCCTTAGGAATCCATCACTCCTAGGATCACTTCCAGGTGTCCACTGACACAGAGGGTTGTGCTTGAGTTGCACTGCTCAGCAAAGCCCGTGTTGAGTTAGATGTTCTTGGGTCCTTGTTGCATGGAGATAACCTGAGAAAGCTGTAGTTTCACTACTGTTTTTAAAGATTTGATTTGTCTTGAGGGTTGACTTTTTTTTTCTCAGTATACTTTGGGTAAGTTGTTGTCTTTGTAATTTTTTTTTTCTTGTAAACTCTGTTCCTTCCTCGGTAGCTTGAAATCTAACACTTTATCTACACATAGGTTTACCTCATCCATGTTCCTCTCTGTTGGCCCTACCTTGCGTTTCTTTCTCTGTCTTTTTTTTTTTTTTTTTTTTTTTTTTTTTTTTTTTTTTTTTTTTTTTTTTTTTTTTTTTTTTTTTTTTTTTTTTTTTTTTTTTTTTTTTTTTTTTTTTTTTTTTTTTTTTTTTTTTTTTTTTTAACATAGTATTCCCTGTTTGCTTGTAAAACTCCAACGAATAAATCACCCTAATTTGAGGAAATGTTCACTGGATCAGTTCCTGCCAGTTTCCCCCACCAGAACACAACAGATTGCTATTGAATTTTGAATGTCACCCACAGACAGAGAATGGCTTCAGATGGATAATGAAATGTTTGAAACACAGATGGGCCTGTAAATCAATTTTCTTTGCCTTGGAATTTCCTTCTGACATAAAGAATTAATGTAATTAACACTGTTTTATACCAGCACCCCTCAAACATGGTATCTCTGTGGCTCTATTGTTACAATTACTACATTCATCTGCCTTTGGGAAAGATGCGTCACTGCTTGATAGATGCTCTGTGCAGTCACCTACTGGGTGAAAGGCTACCTTGAAGACTTTATGGAAAGGTGGTTATTTAAAAGGAAATCCTCCTCTGAGCCCTCAGCAACCTATGATCTTGAAAGGATTGCCTGAGAATTCTATATGCAGCACTCAAGCCGTAGGAGGATTGGAAGTACAAATTAAGAGAAGTACCTGAAATTCATGACAAGGATTTTTATTTTAGAGCTATCAGTAACTTTTTAAATGTATTTAGGTACCTATAGGAGAAAGGAAATTAAATCAAACAGAAAAAAAACAATTTTAATTTTGTCAGAGGGGATGAGGGTACCGGTGATAAACTATGGATTTTATTTTCGGGTAACAAGCCTCTTTTTGCTTTATCTCCAGCATCGGGCACTAGCCAAGATGATGTTGGTGGCCACTCAGTATACACCCCCGATCACTGCTCTACGCTGGGGAGGTTCGATAGCTATCGGTCTGCTGGGCAGCGCTCAGAAACCAGGGACTCCAGCTGTCAGACGGAGGACATGAAGGTCGTACCACCTTCCATGAGGAGAATCAGGGCACAGAAGGGGCAAGGCATTGCTGCCCAGATGGGCCACTTCTCAGGTTCCTCTGGCAACATGTCTGTGCTGAGCGATTCTGCAGGGATTGTATTCCCTTCCCGCCTCAACAGTGATGCTGGCTTCCATAGTCTTCCGCGTTCTGGAGCAAGGGCGAACATTCAGTCTCTTGAGCCGAGGCTGGGTCCCCTGGGCCCTGCAGGAGACATGGATGGCACTTTCCCCTACCAGAGAGGTCACCTACAAGCAGATGAAAACTTAGGCCATTTAGGAGGTACCTCAAGGACTGGAACACTTTTGAGACCCAAATCCCAGGAGCTGAGGCACTTCGAGAGTGAAAATGTCACGAGCCCAGCGTGTGTGGTTTCTCCTCATGCAGCCTACTCCACCAGCATCATCCCAAATGCCACACTGTCTTCTTCTTCCGAGGTTATCGCTATTCACACTGCTCAGAGCGCCGGGCAGCTGGAAAGTAGAAGTTCCGGCTCATTGCATGCAAAGATAAAATCCAGAGACCACCTCATCTCCAGGCACGCTGTGAAAGATGATCATCAGTCTCCCGGTCGCCCCTGGAGTGAGGGTCACACCACCATTCTTTCACAGGCCTTAGACCCTCATTCCTCTGGTGCACCCACCCTGTTGTCCCTCTGTGACTCGGCAGTCTCTTTAAATGCTCCCGCAAATAGGGAGAATGGGTCCCAAGCCATGCCATATAATTGTAGAAACAACGTGGCCTTCACAGCCCACCCCCAAGATGTGGATGGCAAGAGTGAATCTAGTTATTCAGGGGGTGGAGGGCACAGCAGCTCGGAGCCCTGGGAATACAAAGCCTCAGGTAATGGAAGGGCATCGCCCCTGAAGCCGCATTTAGCAACTCCTGGCTACTCCACCCCCACAAGTAACATGAGCAGCTGCAGTTTGGACCAAACATCCAACAAAGAGGATGCTGGGTCACTGTATTCCGAGGACCACGATGGCTACTGCACATCTGTGCACACTGACTCTGGACATGGATCTGGGAATCTGTGCAATAGCAGTGATGGCTTTGGGAACCCCAGGCACAGCGTGGTCAATGTATTTGATGGAAGAGCTCAGAAAAACCAGGAGGACCGGTCCAATTACCAGGATAAATCCCTGCCAAGAAGCATCTCTTTGAAGAAAGCAAAGAAGCCTCCCCTGCCGCCCTCCCGGACAGACTCCCTCCGCAGAATTCCCAAGAAGAGTGGCCAGTCCAACGGGCAGGTGCTCAGCGAGAGCCTGATCGCCACACTCCAGCACTCGCTGCAGCTGAGCCTCCCAGGCAAGGGCGGCAGCTCGCCCTCCCAGAGCCCCTGTAGCGACTTGGAAGAGCCCTGGCTGCCCCGCTCCCGGAGCCAGAGCACAGTCAGCGCTGGCAGCAGCATGACTTCTGCCACCACCCCCAATGTCTACTCCCTGTGTGGGGTCACACCATCGCAGAGTGACACGAGCAGCGTCAAGTCAGAGTACACGGACCCCTGGGGTTACTACATTGACTACACGGGCATGCAGGAAGATCCGGGGAACCCAGCAGGGGTCTGTTCAACCAGCAGCGGGGCGCCCACTGGGAACGGGCCAGTCCGCCACGTCCAAGAAGGGTCCAGAGCCACAATGCCCCAAGTGCCCAGTGCTTCAGTCAAACCAAAGATCATGTCACCGGAGAAGTCACACAGAGTCATTTCTCCGTCCAGTGGGTATTCCAGCCAGTCAAATACACCCACAGCACTCACCCCTGTGCCTGTGTTTTTAAAATCAATGTCACCAGCAAATGGGAAGGGGAAGCCCAAGCCCAAGGTCCCAGAAAGGAAGTCCTCTCTGATATCTTCAGTATCCATTTCCTCGTCGTCCACTTCTCTTTCCTCTAACACTTCTAACGAAGGAAGTGGCACTATGAAGAAGCTGGATCCAGCCGTGGGCTGTCCCCTGGCTGCTCCTCCTCGTGTTCCCTCTCCTCCACCCCCTTGTCCTGCAGACAGGTCTCCTTTCCTTCCTCGCCCACCTCCTGTCGCAGACTGCTCCCAGGGCGCTCCTCAGCCCCACTCTCCGGTGTTCCCCCCTCCACCGCCAGAAGCTCTCACTGCTTTCTGCTCCCCACCTGATTGGTGCCTTTCTCCTCCCCCCACTGCACTGAGCCCCCTTCTTCCAGATTCACCTATGCCCTTGCCATTGCCCCCACCTTTCCTGCCTTCCTCCGAGCCCCCACCCGCCCCACCTCTTGACCCCAAATTCATGAAAGACACCAGGCCTTCTTTCACAAATTCTGGCCAGCCAGAGTCCTCCCGGGGATCCTTGAGGCTGCCTTCTACCAAGGCGGAGACCAGCAGGCCCCCCATGCCCCTGATAACCACGGAAGCATTGCAGATGGTGCAGTTGAGGCCCGTGAGAAAGAACTCGGGCGCCGAAGCAACACCGTTGTCTGAACAAACAGCTCAGGAACAACGAACTCCGGTCGCTCCACAGTACCACTTAAAGCCATCTGCTTTCCTGAAATCCCGAAATAGCGCAAATGAGATGGAGAGTGAAAGCCAGTCTGCCTCTGTGACAAGCTCGCTTCCGACGCCCGCCAAGAGCTCGAGTCAGGGTGACCATGGGAGTGTGGCCGAGCGCAGCAGCCCTGGAGCGCCGCGCGCTGGGGGCACCACCCCGCTCCCAGACTCTTCACCCAGCAGGAAGCCACCCCCCATTTCCAAGAAGCCCAAACTGTTCCTGGTGGTACCACCTCCGCAGAAAGATTTTGCAGTGGAGCCCGCAGAGAACGTGAGCGAAGCCCTCCGAGCCGCGCCCAGCCCCACGACGGGAGAGGAGGGCTCTGTGTACGGCAGAGAGGCGAAAGAGAGTTCTGCAGCCCAAGCTGGCTCTCATGCCACGCACCCTGGCACCTCGGTTCTTGAGGGAGGAGCTGCAGGATCCGTGTCCCCCGGCAGAGTGGAAGCCAATGTCCCCATGGTACAGCCCAATGTCTCACCGGCTCCCAAGCAGGAAGAGCCCGCTGAGAACAGTGCAGATGCTGGGGGCGATGGGGAGAGCTGCCTGTCTCAGCAGGACGGAGCAGGTGAGTCTGGCCTCCTGGCTTCTCTCTCCTGTGCCCCCTGCCCATATGCAGCTGAACCAGATAGAGTTGTTGCATGCTCACATGTGGAAAGATCAGCTGATTCATGTGAAAGCCAGCAGTGTGTGGGCTTCCCGTGCTCAAACAGGCTAAGTTACCAGCTTTGCGTTTTGTTGTTGTTATTATTTTTAAGATCTAGACCTAAAGGAATGGCAGAAAATAGGGGGATGGAGATGATCTGCAGCAGGCTGGGTATTAAATAGCAATGGGTAACACCTCCCAAGAAACGTTGCAAGAAAATTTAAGAGAGATGCCGCAGGCGTTCTATACTTTAACAAAGAATGAGCTCTGGCTCTCAGGCTAGTGTCATTTTCCCCTTCTTTGTAAACTATCAAACTACAGACCCACGGCATCTCCCTGTGGTTCTCGCATTGTCAGGAATGGCAGGGAAGCAGCATATTTAGAAGCTTGGCTGAGGACTGAAATCCTCGTCACTTGAGCGTCTTGTGTGCCTGCCTGCTTTTCCGTAGCTGGAGTGCCGGAGGCCAGGGCAGCCTGCTCATCCTCCGAGGCCTGTGACCTCCTCAGGGCAGACGGGAGCGATGAGGTGATGACCCCCAGTCGACCCAGGACCACAGAAGACCTTTTTGCAGCGATTCACAGGTATGTCACACTCCTTCCTCTGCCTTCAATCTACTTTGTAATTCCTTCTTTCCAAGCGGCCTCTCAGTTTATTTTTCTTCCTTGCGGTTTCTTCTGTCACCCGATCATGACTCCTTAACTTTACTGTTGATTTTTTGCTGGGTTCCTATAGTTTTATTTCCTCTGACTCCAATTTCTGTTTCACTTTGTCTCACTGATTTGTATGACATTGGGGGCAGAGGCTCAATGTGATACCTTCTGGTAGCTACTTCCTGGCAAGGAACGCAGTGTGGCTGTCATAAGACAGGGTATTAGCAAGAGTGGGATTAAAGCAGCTGACAGTGCAGTCGGGTGAGGAATGCTGCGTTCTGTGGACTTAGAATGCACAGACAGCTCCACGGGACCCTCTTCCTCAGGACGTTTTCGTTTATTATTGTTTTCTTCATTTTACAGAAAAACCACGCGTATACAGTGCCATTTCTTTGGCTGCTTAAATGTTTCTGTAAAAGAGTACGTCTCTTTGAGCAGTAGCAAGAGGAATGATGTGTGCTTGTTGCTGTATGCCACGAGTGCCATCTACTGGCATCAGAAATCGTTGGTTTAAAAACAAAAAAAGGGAGAAATTTTCAGAATAATGGCCTGAGTAGTTACAGTTTTTATATGTGTTCATCTTTAAGAGTGAATATGATTTAGCACTAAAGTTGTATTTGTCATGTCACTTTTCTGATTGTAAACAGCTGAGTACTCCCACAACAGTGTCACTGTGAGAACTGATGACTGTTTATGTGCAAGTACTTTAAGCCATAATGCTAAACCTTTGGCTTCCTTTTAGACCTCTTTACCACGGTATTTCCAGGTAACTCTAATGAATGTCCTTATGTTGCCAAGGCCTTATTTTGCTTTGAATGAAGATCCTTTTTTTCTTTAACCTTCTGAAACAAAGAATCAAATGATTCCTATAGAATCAATCATTTGATTCCTATAGAATCATTTGATTCTGTGTGTGAATGATCTTATATCAGCAGTCTTTATTCTTGGAATCTCACTGAAAAGACTAATGCATAAGATGAAAAACATAGTGCTGTACCTACCTGAAACCCTTAATGCGGCACATAAACATCTAACTTGGTGCGGGGGGAATGAAGCTGGTGAATTAATGTGCTTGTCAAGAATTATGCTCTTTACATCACTCCTCTAGTATTGGTGTAATAGATCCTAAAGACTACCCCCTTTAACATGGACTGGTTTCGTTAATCTCATTAGAAGTAAAAAGGTAATTATCCAAGTATTTCTCAAAACAGAGAAATGATCAGTGATGCATCCTTTGAAACTTTAGTGGCAATTCTAGAAGTTCCCACAGATGTTTCTGACTCTTAACCACGCTGGACACGTAATAAGCACTCAATAAATATTTCCTGAATTAAATGAAACCAATTGGTATTTAACCATTAGAAGATTCTTCCAAGACTCAGAGTATTTCATTTAGTATGGAATGCACTGAGCTGCTAAATATACAGGCACATTTATCTATTTATAATAGCCATCCACAGAGAAGATTTGCATTGCCTGGTTGTTCTGTGTACTAAATACTTGGTTCTAGTGAGGAAACCCAACTGTTGTGGGTCCAAATTACTGCATATTTTTTCCCAAAAATATGCCAAAGGTCTCTTCTATATTTTGGCAACCTTCTTAAGGTACTGAAAAATGTGTGTTTTCTCTTACTGAGGCGTTACGTCGACTGCAGATGTAGAAATGGGTCAGTTTGTAGTATTCAGTGTGTGTATGAGAGAAGTAAAAGCCAAGTAGGCCTCAGGAACGGGTTGTAGAGAGAGAGCGAGGACACATGCTAATTTCTGTTGTAGCGTGGAGAATAAATTAGCAGACATAGTAAAAATCCATCTACTGTCTGTGTTTTTTAGGGCTTTATTTTTATGTCCTTCAGCACATAAGCTCATAATTTAAAATAAAGAATATCTAAGTTGAAACACAGCTTCCAAATTTTATAATGCAAATTAATTCGCTTCAGATTTAAAGCCAGATGGAAAATGTAGAACACCAGTTGAGGTGTGAAGTTTTTATATTTATTGAAGTAATTAGTTTTTAAATCAGTGTTAACTGTTTAAGCACTTTTTATAGACATCTTCCTTAAAAATACATATTTGTGTGTGTGTCTGTGTGTATGTATATGCAAAGAATTTGTACATTTAGATTTAATTATTTTACTGGGCACCTGTTCTTGAGAGATGTCAGTGCTTTCATAAAATCCCATCTTCTTTCTTTTCTTTCCTTTTTTTTTTGAGACAGAGTCTCACTCACTGGGTCACCCAGGCTGGAGTACGGGGTCAGGATCTTGGCTCTCTGCAACCTCTGCCTTCCAGATTCAAATGATTCTCCTGCCTCAGCCTCCTGAGTAGCTGGGATTACAGGCATGTGCCACCAGGCCCAGCTAATCTTCCTATTTTTAGTAGAGACCTGGTTTCACCATGTTGCCCAGGCTGGTCACCCCATCTTCTTTCTTAATTCTGTGTCTACAATTAAAGGTCATCCTTTTAATCAAGTGTAGTCGTGACTTGTTTAATGGGTCTCAGCATACCCTCACCATTTAAAAACTAAATTAAAAATTAAGCCACCAGCCAATACCTAAAAGAATGAAATGAGCAGAGCTGTTTTGGGGAGCAGACATGTACTGTAAGGACAAAGACAGTCTCTCCAGTCCTAGCTGTAATACTAACAAGTTGTGTGACTTCACTTTTTAGACCCCAGTTACCTTTTCTGAAACCAAAAGTGGTCGGACTAGACCATTTGTAACATCTTTTCTAACTCTGCAATTTCAAGATGTTAGTATGTCTGTGGTTTTAGCAGCCAGTCCTAACTCGTATCAGGGCACTGCTTTTATTCACTACAGAGTGGGACCATAAAAGGTCCCTGTATTGTAGGCTGTGTTCTGCAGTCCCAAAGAGTCTGGTACCCTGTCCACTCTGACCACCCTTCAGACTCTGTACTGGGTCCTTACCATTTCCCATCCTCTGCTTTAGTGACTTCTTTTTGACCAGAAGAACGGAGATGACCCCGGGAACACCAAGCCCAGGGTAGCCAGCATGGGCCCATCCTGCCCTCTGTCTTGCTATGTAAGCCACATAAAAACTGAATCCACTTGCTATGTGACATTCAAAGGTTTGTTAAGCACCAGCTCTATGCCTGACCGATTATGGCTGTTTTGGCAAACTGTGACATATGTACTCTTATTCCTCCTTTTGTGATAGGAAACACAGTCAGAAATGTTAACTTGCCCCAGAGGACAGAACAAGGAAGCTTTGGCAGTGGCAGTTACGTAGCTTCTTTATTTCACTTCATCTTCACAAACCTGTGAGGTTGGAATCTTGTAAGTGAGGAGGCACAGCATGCATAGGTAACTTGTCCCCAGGTCACTCAGCAAGAAGTGGGAAGAGTCTGGTTTCAACTCTTAATCTCTATGTACAGATACTATACTCAACCTTGCCCTGCTGCCCATTCTACAACTTGATAGCAGGAAAAGAGATACACCCACGTCTTTTTTCTATTAACTGTGTTGAGTTTCCTTAAAGCAAGTTCTCCAGTGCTTAACTAAGAGACACACACCGAGTTGTTCTCATGAAGAGACCAGCAAGGGGCCACTTGGCTTATTGGGTTTATCATCTCTGCATCAGTGGCAATGGAAAGCACATTGAAAAGTGACGTTCTTAGAGACTCAGGACAAGAAATACCTACAGGAAACCTTTTACTTTCTTTGCTCGCCCCTTCGTCTTCCCCCCTCCACCCCACCCGTCACATTTTCTTGCTCAGTGCGAGGTTTGCTGAAGTCAATCATGAGACACGATCTGGCCCTGAGGGTTCACTCTTGTTTTCTGGAAGGCTAATTCTCTAGAAGTTGGCACGTGGTCCTGGAAGAGCTGAGGAAGACTGCTCTGATGTCAACTTCTAGAATAACTGAGAATGTGAAGCTGAGGAGTTGTTCTAAGACCTGGAGTGGAGTACGTCTTAGTACAGGGGGTATTCTGGCGTGGAACAAGAAAAGGAAGCGTGGAAAGAAAGGAGGGTCAGCATGTGAAATTCACTTCAAATCAGCCCATCTAGGAGAGATCAAGGAAAACTGGCCATTGTTAAAACTTTTGGAAATGGTCCTATCCAAAGTAAGTTAATACAGTGTCTAAGATTTGTTTCAAATAGGAAGAGTGGAGGCAAAAGAAGCGTGACCATAATTAATGATTATCATAGGTGAATTATGGGCTCATGCGGTGTTACAATGAGCTGTTCTTTTTTGTGTGGGTGTTTGTAGTTCAAAGTTAAAAATAAATTATTCGCTTACTACATTTTCTTCTCTCTTTTTTTTTTGGAATAGAGATAAGGTCTATGTTGCCCAGGCTTGTCTTGAACTCCTAAGCTCAAGTGATCCTCCCACCTTGGCCTCCCAAAATGCTGGGATTACAGTTGTGAGCCACCATGCCCAGTCAAAAATAAATTTTCCTGAAAATGAATCTTAAGTAGCTGGTGACCGGAAGACGTGACTTAAGAGAAGCAGAGTGGTTGTGGCTGACAGCCTGTGGTCCCTTGGGAATTAACCTTTGTCTTAATGTTATTAAATCTCAGATCCAAAAGGAAAGTCCTCGGCCGTAGAGACTCAGATGATGACCACTCCCGAAACCATTCTCCCTCCCCGCCAGTGACACCCACCGGCGCTGCCCCGAGCCTGGCCTCTCCAAAACAAGTGGGATCCATTCAGAGAAGCATCCGAAAGAGCAGCACCAGCAGTGACAACTTCAAAGCTCTGCTGCTAAAAAAGGGCAGTCGTTCAGACACCAGCGCCCGCATGTCTGCAGCAGAGATGCTCAAGAATACAGACCCCAGGTTCCAGAGGTCAAGGTCAGAGCCTTCGCCAGACGCCCCCGAGAGCCCGGCGAGCTGCTCCCCAAGCAAGAACAGAAGGGCCCAGGAGGAGTGGG
Organism: Plecturocebus donacophilus; assembly: GCA_004027715.1. Lineage (NCBI taxonomy): Eukaryota > Metazoa > Chordata > Mammalia > Primates > Pitheciidae > Plecturocebus > Plecturocebus donacophilus. The sequence goes on from PVKP010005825.1 coordinate 36,759, forward strand.
CCAAGAACGAAGGCTCGATGCCTCGGAGTCTGTCCTTTTCCGGCCCCAGGTACGGCCGCAGTCGAACGCCGCCTTCTGCCGCCAGCAGCAGGTACAGCCTGCGGAACCGGATCCAGAGCAGCCCCATGACCGTCATCTCGGAGGGAGAAGGGGAGGCCTTGGAGCCTGCGGACAGCAGAGCCTGCGGGGCCCGGGGCGCGGCGGAGGGCTGTTCCCTGGACGGACTGGCGAGGGAGGAGACGGACGGGGGCGGCCTGCTCTGTGGGGAGGGGCGTGCCGCCGCCCTGCAGCCCCCGGCCCTCGGCCCCGGGGATGGGACAGCCGGTGCAGAGGGCACAGCGCCCTCCCCGCAGTGTGGCGGTTCTCTGAGCGAGGAGAGTTAGGGCCAAGTTCATAACTCTCCCAGGTGACCCGGCGGGGTGGGGAGATGGGCTGTGCAGCACTCTGCAAAGCCTGCCAGGCACCCTCCCTGGCTCGCCCGAGGATGCCACCCTGCGTCTGTGCTGTGGGCCCCGGCGTTGCCTGCCCTGCAGTGTGAGTGACTTATTTAGGACTCACTTGGCACTTGCCCTGTGGCTTAAGAGCAAGTAGAAGCTTAAACTTCTGAAAGTGCTTCCTGGGGAAGATTTTTTTTTTTTCCCTAAATGCTGGGTGTGTGTGTGTGCATTTTCAACACTTTTTAATTTTTTGAAAATACACATATACACAAACAACATGGACAGAAATAGAAGAAAGCAAGCCAGAGTTAAGCTTGGTAGAGTAAGGGAATCCTCTGGACTAGGCGGTAATTGCTTTCAAAGCATTACATTTATGGAAATTGGCGAGTTCCGTAAGAAAGGAGAAGATGTTACTTCTAAGAAAGGCGGTAGAGTTGCTGGTTCTTAATGCACAGAACACACGGATGTATGCTCACGTGCGCTGTTGAGGGAGGCAGGCAGTGGTGAGCAGAGAGAAGCTGGGAAGAGGCTAAGTGACTGGTTCAGGTACTTTTTTCTGGGGGAGGCAGACTTTCTTTTTTGTGAAAATGTCAAACATGTAGAAGTGGCGACGCTGTAACCTGGTGCCTGCTGCTGTGCAGCCACATCCACACAACTGCAGCCTGATTTTTAGAGGTGTGGGTAATTTTTTAATGAATTTCCTCCTTGAGTAGCAGCTGAGAACTGAAGTGGTGGTGTGGACATACAGAGAGGGGCAGAGTTGGAGGGGAGTAAGTCATACACTGCTGCAATTTGTTTCCTGCGTATGAAATAAATTTATTTTTCAGAATTAAATTTGAAAACTTGCACTACAGACCTATGGGTGGAGCTTTTCCTTTTACAACAGTTTTTTTGTTTTGTTTTTTAAACCAGAGTTTAAACTTTCATAGGCAATTTCCTGTCACTTGAAATGTCAACATTTGCTAACTTTTGGATATCCTTTTGGTAACACCAAAGAAAGTTATGGCTATTTTTTTCCCTTGAATTGCCTACGGTATCATGTCCTAATTCAGAAAGATTTGTCAAACTCTATGATCTTACTTTGAAGAAAATGTTGAATAGCTCTTGTTAGTCAAATAAACTGATAAAAGTTGGTAGGGCTTGGCTATCAATTAGCCCTGGGAAATGAATTTTTAGATTAAAAAGATTTTTTTGCATCATTTGGTTTGTGCATTTTTGTATTTGTTTATAAATAATTGAGTTGCTAATTCTACTCTTCTCCGATCAGATTTTCCAACAATTTTAGACATGGGACAAAAGTGTTCGAAGTCTTTATTTTAATGTCAATCTTATTGCCCCCACCTTGACTCCCTTAACTTCCATGTACTTAGACTCCTTTATTTGTTAAATAAGCCAGAGTCTTGTCTTCTTCCTTAGAAGGACCTAAGATGACAATGCGGAGATTCTTGGTCTGAATCTAGTGCAACGACCACCTGCCATCTTTTGGGGGTATGAAAACAGTATCTAAAAGTTGGATTGTGCAGGCCAAATCATTATGAGACTTATAAACTAAAACTTCAGATACCCATTAAAAATGTCTTTGAGACAAAAACACACCTAAAGAAAGAAGACCCCTTCTCTGAAGAAAACAAAACACCGCTCTTCACACAACCAGAAATCAAGACCAGAGATTTGGAGCAATTGTCCACTAATTTGGCATAAAGATTGTTTGTTTTTTAGAAAAGTGGCATTGGCTTTTGAATATGAAATCTTCTCATAGCTGCCTAAAAAAGACTAGAATATCAGAAATCTTTAATACATAATTTATGCAAAGATAACAAAGCAACATAACACTAATTATAAAACTTTTTAAATCCCCATTTTTAATGAAAAATATACATTCGTATTTAAATTTGCTTTGAATAAAACAATTGTAAATATTTGAAACATTTCTTTTTGTTTGTACATGCATTTTTTTTTTAATAATGAGATAAGTCTTCTTGTACAGAATTGTTGAGTGTTCTGCTGGATACAAACAGAAAAGCAGTGAGAACAGAAGGTCTCTGGGGGAGGTGAGGCCCCAACAGAGAAGAGATGGAACATCGCAGACGCTGGATGGTGCCATCTGCAAGGGCACGTGGAAAAACAACTCCACATTGTGTCCTATGGACTTCGGAATAAAATAGGAATAACTGTCGCCTGGCAGTTCAGATGACTTGGCATGGGTAGAGACGTGAGAACTTCTCACAGGCATGGATGAAATACAGGGAGACAAGAATCGAGACTCATCCCTGAAACACAGCGCCTTCCGCGTGGCTACCTACTCCATGGGGCCGCTTGGTACGGACCGCATCTTATTCCAAAGCCCCACAGGGGTAGATCCGGCGGCTCTCCTCGTACCCTGATACTTTAAGTTCCAGGTAATCATAGAAGCCCCACCCTAAATTATTTCCACTTTAGTTTCTAACAGTGGGGAGGGAAACAAACGGCCGGTTGGTTGGTCTGTCGGTTGGAAACAACCTCAATGCTATCCGATTTCTGGCCTCCTGCTATTTCTGAAGAATCTTGACTGAACTCTTGCTTGTCCTGTGGGGGTGACTGTGTATTCCTTAAGAGAATCACAGTGAAAGGAGCTGCTGGCGCCCTGTTCTGTGCTGGCGTCTTAGGAGGAGAGAGAAAGGAGAGGCTTTCTTGGCTGTGCCGTAGAGGGTTCAGCCTGCATGTGACGCTGATTCCGTCATAAAATGCGCACAGCGGGATAATTTGCTTTGGCAGATGTGAGGATGTTGTTGGGGGAATGGAGGGTCATTTGAATATAACATGGACCTGTTCTTGGTCCACTTTCTTTAATAAGCAACACGGTAATCAATACAATTTCTCTCAGTTGCCTGCTCTGACCTACCTTCCGCAGAGGCCAGCCTTCATTCACAGAACAAGGAGCAGAGCAATCTATTGTCATTTGTTCAGCAATGGAAAAAAAGCCCTAATAAATGCTCCTCATGTGCTAGGTAAAGGCGAGGAAGCCCAAAGATAGAAAATATGGATGAGCTACCAGTAAGGGGTCTGATCCTACTGCCAGTATAGGCTCTTCAAGAAGTAGACACTGAGATTCTTAGAATACCAAAGGTTTTATTGGAGTAAGCACCTTTGAAAGGAAAAGAGGACGCAGGATGAAGGGGAGGGCAGGTGAGCTGCCATCCCAGGGGAACTGGGAAAAAGATCACTCACCGGCGGAGTTCTGTGTTGGAATGAAACAGCTAGGTCCTTGTATCCTAGGTGCTTGCCCCCCTCTAAAAAAAGCATGCTCTCAATTTCCATAATTTAGTGAAATCATTGGTCACCAACCCCTCCTGTCTTGAGACTAGTGTGACCTCAACTCGAAAGCTAAGGTAGACCCTGGTCAGGGAGCAGCTGGTGGCTCCTTGCAGCTGGATGGCACGTCTTGTCTTAAAGGGGGATCTAAGTGGCACCTCTCCACGCCTGCCGCAGTCCACCCCTTGCCCATATGGATCCACTTCCCCAAAAACATGCAGAGAGTGACTGCTCCAGGGTGCCATGGACCTCTCTTCCTGAGGATAAATGTTGAAAGAGGAGTTTGGTGAGACCAACTATAGCACCTTCCTGCAAATGGTTTTGGGATCACAGCTGGTCCTCATGACTCCCCCTCTCATTCTAAATTCCCCTCACCCTCAACTGTCGTCTTTGCTGGTCTTAGTGGCTTTTTTGATAGTATAAACCAAGCTCTCGTTTCTGAGGTCCTGAGCTCCTGGGAGCCAAACCCTTCTGAGACCAGGGTTGCTGCACTAGTCCTTTCAGTTACAACTAGGCGAGGAGTACAGAGTGCCTCCGGTGGATCCGCTAAGTTCCACACACATTACTCCTGGCTCCCATCCTCTGACAGCAGGCTTACCTCCACTCGAAGTTCAGGGTCAGTTACCCCTGACTAGATGGTGACTTCTTGTCTACTGGTCCCTGAACACAGAGTCCAAAGTGCCCACATATTTAGCAGCAGACTCTAGTTCAATGGCACTCTTGCAATATTGCCTAGAGAAGGTATACACCCTCTGAGAACTAGGACTTCTGATGCTGTAGAACGCGGAGTTGTGGGGATGGGAAGTACTGCGTCCCTCAGTGGTTCGTTTGGTGTGATGGTAAGTGGGGTCACTCCTGCCTCCACTCTTTGGTTCTGAAATCTATACATTCTTCCTGTTGTAGACACAGCATCATATAGGCTTTCTGATTCAATAAGTATACTGTGTACAGGAGATGGCGGCACATCTTGGCAGGGTATTGTCTCCCTGTGGCACTGAAGCAGGGCATGCCAGCATTCCATCGGGCCAGCAGCTTCTAGGTGGCACAGTATGTGATAGGAAAGTGGATCCTGTGGCCATTGGTTAACTCCCTAATTGGGTGTTAACACGTATAGATCACATGTTGAGCAAATCCATACTGGCAGATCAGGTGTTTTATAAGTCCCTAGATTGTGTTCAGACCCTGTAGGCCTGAAAGAAATGACATACCTAGAATAGGAGGCTGTCCTTATGTGAATAAACTGCTGGTGCTTCTAGGAAGGAATGAACCTACTATCGTGAATTTGCCATCAAGTGACCAGTTGGTCCTCACAGCCTCATCAGGGTCTCAGCATTGGTATATGCTGCTGGCAGGCTAGATAGTCAGAGTGGGCAGTGTCTAAGTTGGCCTTAGTAAGTGGGAGCCCATGTGGGTGGGTTCCATGTTTAGCCTCCATCATTGCCACTTAATGTGCACATTTTACCAGCACTGAGGTGAGCACTGGCGAAAGTTAATAGAACAGGCCAAGTCATTTCCTCTGCTTGGTTGTTTAGTGCCTCTTCTGTGGTGGGTGCTATCTGGTGGGCATTAACATGTGATACAGTTTTTCAGGTTTTGTGTCCACTCCATATGCCCATCCACATGCCTCTACCCCACACCTCCTAATCATCCATTCTTTTTCCTCCCAAACTCCTGATCGGCTGGCAGGCCATTTGCTGCTACTTTTATATATATTTTACTGCTCCTCCCTCACAAAGTGAATGATCGGTGCACCTCAAAAAATTCTGCCCAGTTTTTGCAGAAAGATTGCAAGTTTTTTTCCCCCTGTTTTTCAGGATCACCTTTGAGTGAGGGTCCATTTTCAGCCTGCAACTACAGAATAAGATAACTAATCAACAAACCAAGCCCAAGCATTCCTCTTCCTTCAGTGGATCATACAGGTCCTCCAGCAACCACAGGGAGGGGGGTATGGGTGCCGCTGTGCAGACACGGTGGTGGAGATACTTGCTTTTGTGGTTTGCTTACGTCCTCCGGTCCTGCTTAGAACTGCTCCTGTATATATCATTTCCATCTCCCAGTGGACTGCTGCCAATCCTACTAGCTTATGACTTGGTGCTTCCCATGGGACTTAGTTAAGACGGGCAGTTCTGGACACAGCATCACTGGGTCTCAAAGTTCCATGTCTACCAGGGCCCAGTAGCACACCAGAAGCTGTTTTTTAAAAAGCATATAATTCTCTTTGCAGTTAGAACCACTTTGCTTCAGGACTCCAGGGACCTGCATTGTGGTTCTCTCATTGGGTCTTGTCATATTTTCCACACTGCTGCTTCTTTCCCTCCTACCTCCAAGACATAAGATCTGCCAGATCACATAATTCAAGCTGCTAATTTCTTCCTATTTGTCACTTCTGGGTCTACTTCTAATGATTACTTTCTTTTTTTGTAATTATAGGTCATAATTTGTTTTTGTTTCTAGTAATTTTTTACTGAATGTTGGGAATTATGAGTGTTATGTTGTTTGTTGATGGATTTTGTTATATTCCTATAAATAGTATTGGGTTTTATTCTGTTTCAGTTAAGTTTCTTGAAGTTAGTTTGATCCTTCCAAGGCTTGCTTTTAAGCTTTGTTAGGGAAGTCCAAAGAAGCCTTTGCTCTAGGGACAATTTGACCTTAGTACTAAGGCTACACCCTTTTGAGGACTCCACCTGATGACCTATGAATTATGAGTTATTTCTATTTTGGCTAGTCAAAACACAGATTTCTCCCAGGCCCGTAGATGATCTGTAAATTATTTGCTCTACTACTTTCCAGTTACTCATTTCTTGGCTTGGATAGTTTCTTCTTATACCTTCACTCAACCAAGGACTCTAGAGGACCCCCTGCAGATCTACAGCGCTCCCTGTGTGTGTGCTGCTCCCTCCTCTCCTCTCACGCTGCCCGACAAGTTCTACCCAGCTTGGCCTGAGTTGTTAACACTGATCTCTACCTCCTCAACCCAGCAGGACCACTGGTCTCTGGCTTCCCCCTCCCTGCTTTGCTGACTAGAAACTGCCTCTAGGACATTAGCTTGAGCCATCATTCGACTCACCTCATTTTTCCCCTTTCTCTCAGAGATCACAGTCCTGTACTATGAACTTTCAGTGTCTGAAAACCATTGTTCCATATATTTTGTCTGGGTTTTTAGCTGTTTAAGAGGGAAAGGTAAATTGGGTTCCCATTTCACCATCATGGCCAGAAGCGGTTGTTCACCTGAGGTGCTTAAAAAAACATTTTTCAAGGCAATATTGATTATGGTTTACTGCCCTGTTTGGAGGAGTTTAGAAGTTTATACTCTTTCCCCACAGGTCAGGGAACACATGTAGGGGTTATTCTGCCTGCCAAGGGTGCCAATCTCAATTACACATTCAGGGATTAGGCAGATAACCAACTAGATAACCTGCAGACCTGAAGAGCCACTTGGGCTCTTCAGGGTCTCATCATCATCCAGATTGCTCTCAGCAAGCGAAGTTCCATCACAGCCTTTCCTGCCAGCCCCAGCCTGCCAAGGAGAGCCACCGCTGAGCTCCTTCATGATGCTCAAGCCCACTCATCAGTGCATTCTCAGCGGCTGTGCTGAAGGATGGGTCCCCTGGGCCTTCCCGTGGAACATAATTGTCTGATGGGTCACTTTGCCTCATATATCCATACTGGCATGCTGCCTTCCCCGAGCCTTCTCCTTCCTTTCTCTGTTGTTTGTTCCAGCCATTCAGGCATTTCAACATTTTGATCACTCTAGGCTTCTACCAAACTGCCCTAGAGCAGTAAGTCTGTATTACCTCCTGGCATTTTTCTCATGGTGTGATCCTGTATCCTGAGAGCCCCGAGTCAATATACCCTCTCCTTTATCTAGTTGTATAAACCCGGCCCCTTTGACCAAGCACCCTCAGGATCCAGTCCCAAGAGTGCGCTCCTGGCCCTTGCAGTATATGCCGCCAGATTAGACAGCTCCTCTAACAGAGTCCATTTCTTCCTGGTCAGACCCCTCTGCCGCAACCAGTTATGTTGTGACTTAGGTCTCGTTATAGGCCTGGTAGCCAGGAGAATGGGTGGGGAGTACTCTTGAAGGGGCTCTGTTGCCTCATGGGGAAAAACCCTGGACACTGTCTTTCCTAGGGAAGAGGTAGGAAGAGAGAGTAGTTCCAGCTCTTCATGGGGAAGGGTGGGCCTCTTCTGCAGGCTCTGAATATTCAGGGAGTCTCCTAGGGAGTCAAATGGTTGGGGACATCCACTGAATGCCCCCATCCCATGTTTTAGGTTCCCAAGTTTGATTGCAACCTTGATAGAACAGGCCTGGCTTGGTTGAATATTTGTTGGCCATTAGCTACTTTTACCATCAAATCCTGTACTTGACCTTCAGCTTGCCCTGCCTGGCTACAACATGAGATGAGGACCTGCTGGCAAGCTACCAGAGACTCTGCTGCTCACACTTAGTATTGTTTGTTAATTGACCTCAGCTTTTCATTATCCACTTGCAGGATGCCAATCCAACTCAGCAGTAACCGTGCAAGTCCACTGTTCTTGTCTCTGTTATCCACCCTTCCCAAACTGGAGACACCCAAATCACCCCCGAGTCACTGCTTTCTCCTGCACCAGCATGCCATTTTATCTGAAGTCTTCATCACTGGACAGCCTCCTTGTGCCAGGAGCTGTCTCTGCAGCCTATCCACCAGGGATGGGGGCCTCCGAGCCAGACAGTGAGTCACTCAGCCTGCGAATGCTGTCTTACCACCTACGTTCGTGGGCCACAGGTACCAATTGTGCCAAATAGGCTGAGATGGAGTTAGGAGTACAAAGCTGGTGAAGTGACATCTCTAAAAGGAAAAGGGAAAAGCAGGATTGAGCAGAGGAACTGTAGGATCTAACAAAGTCTAAAGGATCTAGCCCACCAAAAAGCTCCAGAGCAGAGACTGTTTATTTATTTATTTTGAGACTGAGTCTCGCTCTGTGGCCAAGGCTGGAATACAGTGGCACAATATCGGCTCACTGCAACCTCCACCTCCCAGGTTCAAGCAATTCTCCTGCCTCAGCCTCCAGAGTAGCTGGGACTATAGGCACGCACCACCATACCCAGCTGATTTTTGTATTTTTAGTAGAGACAGGGTTTCACCATGTTGGCCAGGCTGGTCTCAACTCCTGACCTCAGGTGATCCACCCACCTCAGCCTCCCAAAGTGCTGGGATTACAGGCATGAGCCACCACGCTTGGCAGAGACTGTTTATTAGAGGGGGTTCAAGTTGGGTAGAAATGACTAGGTCTTTTTTTTTTCTCCTGAGACAGGGTCTCGCTTCATCACTCAGGCTGGAGTGTAGTGACATGATCATGACTCACTGCAACCTCTGCCTCCCAAGTTCAAGCAATTCTTTTGCCTCAGCCTCCTGAGTAGCTGGGACTACAGGTGTATGCAACCACACTTGGCTAATATTTTATTTTTTGGACAGCCAGTCTCATTAGGTTGCCCAGGCTCGTCTTGAACTCCTAGGCTCAAGCAATCCTCCCACCTTGGCCTCCCGAAGTGCTGGAATTACAGATATGAGGCACTGTACCTGGCCTAAATGGCTAGGTCTTATACCACCACCTTGCTCAGTTAATGGCTGGAAGTTGCCAGAAAAAAGCATGCTGTCAGCAAACACTGCCTTGCTCAGTTGTAGACCAGGTCCCCCTCTCTCCCATAGAATAGTGTGTCCTTATCTCGAAATCTGAAGTGGATCCTGAAGACAGTAACAGGGGAGACTGTCAGTGAACCACACCCCTCATGGCTGGGCGGCTGGTACTTTCTTGAAGGTAAATTTGAGTGGCACACCTCAGGTTGTCTGCCATAACTTCAAATCCCGGAATAAAACTGACCATTCTTTGGCCACAGTAACGATTAAGTACCAGAAACAATCAATTACTGTTACGTGTCAGTAACCTCACCTCTAAACCAGGCTTCTAAATCATGCTAATCAGCAGTAGTAGCCTCACTCTGGTAACTGCATCTCCACAACTAAAGCTCCATCAACTCCTAAATGCTTTTGAAAGTCTGTTCATCCTTCCTAAAACCCTGCGTAAGGTCAGCAGTTTTCTTTATCTGGAGAGACTGTGCCCTACAAGAGCAGTGCTCTCTTGCTCAGCAAGCAGTGTGTGCAGCTTTTTGTTCTGGGTACCGAACGTGGCCTCCTCCTTTAACGCTGTCACCTTTGCCCAAGATGCTCCCCTCACCTCTGCCTCTGGCTTTCATCTGACTCCTCCTCATCATTCAAGTCTCAGCTGTCTCTTGAGAGGCCGTTGCTGACTACCCTATGTGATAGCCACCACCCCCTACCTAACCACACTCTACCTCACTACCCTATTTCAGTTCTTGATCACACTTACCAATTTCAAGTATCTTATTTGTGTTGAACTTCGTTGCTCTCTGGAATGTAAACTGCATGAGGTCAGGGGCCTTGTCTGTCGTGTTCACAGTGGGAGGGTGAATGAAATGGGTACGTGGGTGGAAAGATGCTGTTGGAGCTAGTGAAGTCAGTGATGAGGGGCTTGGGACAGATTTGCTCACTACTTCCCAGCCCTTGGCGGAGTCCTTGCAAGACAGCAAGGACTCCCTATAATGAGTTAAAGAATGAATGAAAATACATAACAGAGGCCAGGCACGGTGGCTAACGCCTGTAATCCCAGCACTTTGGGAGGCCAAGGCAGGTGGACCACCTGAAGTCGGGAGTTTGAGACAAGCCTGACCAACATGGAGAAACGCCATCTCTACTAAATATACAAAATGAGCCAGGCATGGTGGCGCATGCCTGTAATCCAAGCTACTCAGGAGGCTGAGGCAGGAGAATCGCTTGAACCCGGGAGGTGGAGGTTTCGGTAGGCGGAGATCATGCCATTGCACTCTAGCCTGGGCAACAAGAAGAAACTCCATCTCAGAAACAAAACAAAACAAACAAGAAAACCCACCAGAATATACATGACAGTTTAGGGGGAAAAGCAAGATTTTTAGGGGGTGAAGTGGAGATCAGAAAGAAAGGAATGAATTAACTACGTTTAAATGGAGTATTCTTGTGCAGTGGGGCAGTGGGAGGATGCGTGAGAGGGTTCAACAGAGAATGTAATGGTGGCAGCTGCAAAAGACAGTTGATTTTTATGTCCAACCGAATTTCACCTCTCTGGGCCTGACAGCCTAGTGGTTCCACACAAGATAAATCTTAACATTTTTATTGATACTATCTGGAGGGGGATCTCATCCAACTGACACAATTCCAAGGAAAAAAAAAAGGCAATATGATAGTGATAGAGTGGAAAAGAGGGAAGTGACATGAAATTTCCCTGGATCCTCACAGAAATAAAGACCACCATAGTTATGACCAATTATATGTTTACATACTACTGCCCTCTGTTACCTGTGTATGTAGATAAGGCTTCAAGCATTAAAAAGGCACATTGGAAATTAGCTTAATTAATAGTAGTACTCTCAGTAGAAGACACTAGACATGCACTTTACTTTTAGGTCGTGTTGATGTCTATGATAAACAGTCGTTTTGCCTCTGACAGTAGAACTTCATTTTCTCATTTGTTTTCTTTGGAGGGTTCATGTTTTTGAATCAGCCACACTTCATTATTTCTATTAAGCAATTTGAAAGGACTGTTGTAACCTGCAGTGTAGTAAACCTTCTCATTGAAAACTTTTCCATCTTCCCTCAAAATGCTTGCTAATGTCAGAAGTTGTTCTTGATTCTTTTGGGCACTAGAAAATCCATCGAAAGACCTACAAAGGAGAAAGGAAATCACTGTGAATGACTTTAATACTGATGTGAATGTCAGTCTGAAGCAAAAAGCAGGCGCTGGTACCGTGAATGCTGGGTGAAGCGCAGTTTCAAAATGACTCCTTCTCGGCCAGGCGCGGTGGCTCATGCCTGTAATCCCAGCACTTTGGGAGGCCAAGGTGGGCAGATCACTTGAGGTACGGAGTTCGAGACGAGCCTGACCAACATGGTAAAATCCCATCTCTACTAAAAATACAAAAATTAGCTGGGTGTGGTGGTGGGTGCCTGTAATCCCAGCTACTTGGGAGGCTGAGGCAGGAGAATTGCTTGAACCTGGGAGGTGGAGGCTGTAGTGAGCCAAGATTGCACCACTGCACTCCAGACAGAGTGCAAGACTCTTTTTCAAAAAATAAAAATTAAAAAAGCTACTCCCTCTCAGCAGATGAACTGACCACTCCTGCCTATGATTTCCGGTCTCTGTGTAACCTCAGGAGCACTGAGGAAACCCAGGAGGATGCACCCCCTCCTTCCATCTGTTGACAGGCAGATTTGGAACCTATACAATCTCAAGTGCTATACCTTGCGCTTCTCAAACCTTTAACATGCATATAGGTCACCTGGGGATTTTGCTACAATGCAAGTTCAGATCTGGGGTGGAGCCTGAGAGTCTACATTTTGTTTGTTTCTTTTGAGGCAGTCTCTCTCTATTGCCCAGGCTGGAGTGCAGTGGTATGATCTCTGCTCATGCAACCTCTGCCTCCCAGGTGCAAGCGATTCTCCTGCCTCAGCCTCCTGAATAGCAGGAATTACAGGTGTGCAGCAACATGCCCAGCTAGTTTTTTTGTATTTTTAGTATAGATGGGGTTTCGCCATGTTGTCCAGGCTGGTCTTGAACTCCTGACCTCAGGTGAACCTCCCACCTGGCCTCCCAAAGTGCTGAGATTACAGGTGTGAGCCACGGTGCCTGGCTGAGAGTCTGCTTTTCTACCAAGCTCCCACATCCATGCCAGTGCTGTTGATCAAAGGGAGGACCACACTGACACCCCTGCAGAAGCCCCTTTTCCAGACTCGATTTTCTCTTGAACACTGCCCTTTTTTCTCTCCTAGGGAAAATAGTAAGTGCTGGATTACAAATGAATATGATATAGTTTTCACCTCTCTGAATTTATGATCCAGTGGAAGAGATCAACATTTTGGCAGCTCTCTCTATATATCCTGAGAAGGTTATTTTGTTTTTTTGTGTGTGTGTTTTTTCTGAGACAGGGTCTCACTCTGTTGTCCAGGCTGGAATATGATGGCACAGCGTACTGCACCCTTGACCTCGTGGGCTCAAGCAGTTCTCCCACCTCAGTCTCCTGAGTTGCTGGGACCACAGGTACACACCGGACTAATTTTTTTAAAAACCTGTGGAGACAGAGTCTTATGATGTTACCCAGGCTGGTCTCAAACTCCTGAGCTCAAGTAATCCACCTGCCTTAGCCTCCCAAAGCGTTGAAATTACAGGCATGAGCCACCATGCCCAGCCTCTGAGAAGGGTTTTAAACAGGGACAGGATCAATGTGTTGTGGGAGCACTGAGGACGTGATTAAATCTGGGGTAAGGAGGGTCATCTGAGTTGGGCCTGAATGGAGAAAAGGGAGTGATAGGAAAGAGACCATACATCTAACAATACCAGGTGTTTTCATAGTGAGGCAGAAAAAGAGGAAGGTGAGTCAGGAAGGTGAGTCAGAGCTAGGAGGAAGAACCTTGTACATCAGCCTAAGGCCTTTTGAGATTATTTCCGAGGATGTTGAGCAGAAAGGTGCAACTTGATCAGATCTGGGTTAGAATATAGGCTGATAGCTGATAGACTGGTGAGGAAGGATCCAGTCAGGAGGCTGCTATGGAGATGTGGAAGAAAAGACAGTCAGAAGGTTAAAATAAGAAGTGGGAAAAGAAAAGTTTAAGTGTAGATTTTACAGTAGATAAACAAAAACATCCTGAGATTAAATCATGATGACAGCACTGACCTAGCTCAGCTGCGGCCACACAAGCATGATGAATTTGATTTTGAGGGTTAAGAATAAGAAACACTGAGAAACAAAAATATTCTTAATATACCTTATTTGGTATAAGTTCTGTTATCAATGTGCCAATGCAAAAAATCAAGATGAGACACCATCTCTCAAGGGTACAAACCATGTCTGTTCTATGTAACAACATCTACCCAGCACCTAGAACCATTCCTGGCATGCACTTCCCTTTAATCCTGTCAAGTTAGGAATCTTGGCACGCACATGTATAAACACTGCAGGAGAGCTGATAGAACTCTTCTGTTCTATCATTTTCATGTTGATTGAATATAATTCTGAACCACATGTTAAGAAACATTTTGGCCTGGGCACTGTGGCTCACACCTGTAATCTCACCACTTTGGGAGACCAAGGCAGGTGGATCACCTGAGGTCAGGAGTTTGAGACCAGCCTGCCCAACATGGTGAAATCCCATCTCTTCTAAAAATACAAAATTAGCCAGGCATGATGGCGGGTGCCTGTAATTCCAACTACTCCAGAGGCTGAGGCAGATGAATCATTTGAACCTGGGAGGTGGAGGTTGCAGTGAGCCGAGATTGTGCCATTGCACTCCAGGCTGCACAAAAAGAGTGAAACTCCATCTCAAAAAGAAAAAAGAAACATTTTGGCTCCTAAATGTGTTATTTATTTCCTTAATAATAACCAATAACCAATGCTTAGCATGTTCTGCCTAAGAGGAATTTGTTTTCAAATTCATTTTCCCTTAACATCAAATCTTGAACCCTCTAATTATAAATCAGCTTTTGTTCTCTGAATGTGTGTTGTTTCACAATGATCTATTTACTGTTTTATTCAGAACACAAAATACTGCCCACCACCCTCACCCCCATGTGCCTGCCTTGCCAGAGGTTGGAATATATGAACATAGAAACATGCTGTCATATTCTTGAGGAAGTTTCAGTCTATAAATAAGTCACTATTACTTAAAAGAAGAATAGAAGGAAGGGTACCAAGGACAGAGTCACTAGCTAAATGGAGAAATTGAAAAAGACCTCACAGAAAAGGTGTCATTTGTCCTGAAGGATGACAGTGGGCTCTCCAGGAAGAGAGAAAAGAGAGTACTAGAGCTAGGAGTGTTTGATACTCATGTTCCAAGTGTTTTACGTAAATTAACTCATCTGATCTTCATGGCACCCCTATGAGACAGGTAAGTACGATGATTATATGCATTATAAAACCTGGAGATTTTAGCAAGGAAAAGTGGACTCACGTGCCTAAGGTCAAAGGTAATAAGATGTAGAACATGGCATGTACCGTGAAGGGCGAGAAGCACACGTGGTGGGAAGGGGAGCTGCAGAGACAGGGCTGGCCCAGGTCACATGGGGCACTGCACTGTGTGAACACTCTGAGCCTTCCTGGGGAAGCAAGAGGCATCTGACGGAGAGTCCGGGCTTTTGTCGTTGAGAAAGATCACAGTTTCAGTGTGGAAGAGGAGAGGAAAAGGCTGGTGGCAGTGAAGACGGCTTGCAGGCTACTGAAGTGAAATACTCAAGAAATAATTCAATAGAGATCAATAAACATCCTAGTATTGATTGGGGGTGTCAGGCATGTCCCGAGAACTGGGGTATATAAAGATGATTTAGTGCGGTCCCTATAAGATGAAGACCTGAATAAGTAACAATGGCGATACAGACAAGGGAATAAAGCCCAGAATCATTTTTGAGGTGAAGGGGACAGATTTGGGAACCAACTGTCAGGAACCGTGTGCTGATGGCGACTGTAAGTTCCTTGCTCAGGAAACTGTCTTAGTTGGGCATGGTGGCTCATGCTTGCAAACCCAGTGTTTTGAGGCCAGGATAAGTAGGTTGCTTGAGCCCTGGAGTTCAAGACAAGCCTGGGCAACATAGTGAGATCCCATCCCTACAAAAAATTATAAATTAGCTGAGCATGGTGGTGGCACACGCCTGTAGTCCCAGCTACTCAGGAGGCTGAAGTGGGAGGATCCCTTGAGCCCAGATGTTCCAGGAGGCAGTGAGCTATGATCATGCCACTGCACTCCAGCCTGGACAACAGAGTGAGACCCTGTCTCAAAAGAAAAACAAATGAGGAGGCTATCTGGCTGATGTGGCCCTCAACTGAGACAGGCGCTGTAAGAGCAGAGAAGATTTGGGAACTCGGGGAGGGCTCATTTATAGGGTTGTTGAGTTTGATTCCCCCAACCCCAAACAGAGATGTCCAACAAGTAGGGAAATCAGATCTGGAGACATCTACTAGATTTGAGAATCATTCAACTCAGGGAGTTGAAGCAACATGAATGGATCACCCAGAACAAGTCAGCTATGAAATGAAGGTCAAAAACAGGCATCAACAGTGTTCCTAGGGTGAGAAGCTGAGGAGGAACCAACGGAGGTAAAGAAACCGGAGGGGACAAATGACAAGAGCGTGACACTGAAAGTTAAAGGATGAGCAAGTATTAAGGGACCAGGTTGGTCCACACGACTGCTGCAGGGATCACGTGGGAGAGGACAGTAACCACGTGTCAGATACAGAGGCACTGCCGAGAATGGCAAGGGCACTCTAAGGAGAGGGTGGGAGCCATACTGGATCATGGTGGTTTGAGGTAAAGGCCATTTTGATAAGGTCTTGGAATGAAATGAACATTTATTGGAACTTGGAGGAAAGGTGATCCTTGTCATGACATGGCAAAGAAACTGTTTGTGTCGTAGTGTAATGTGGACAGTAGAACTTGTGGGTTATGAAACAGGATATTTGACTGAACATTTTCTTTTTCTTTCTTTTTTTTTTTTTGAGATGGAGTTTCCTCTTGTTGCCCAGGCTGGAGTGCGGTGGCGCAATCTTGGCTCACCACGACATCCGCCTCCCAGGTTCAAGCGATTCTCCTGTCTCAGCCTCCCGAGTAGCAGAGATTACAGACACATGCCAGCAAGCCTGGCTAATTTTTATATTTTTAGTAGAGATGGGGTTTCTCCATGTTGGTCGGGCTGATCTCAAACTCCTGACCTCAGTTGATTGGCCTGCCTCGGCCTCCCAAAGCGCTGGGATTATAGGCATGAGTCACTGTGCCCAGCCTTGGCTGAATATTTTCTAAGCAAAATGTGAATGGAAGATGTGGCTTGGCTTCTCTTGATAGCAGAATACAAGAAGAGAGAATTTAAAGAGTAAATTTTTAATCAAAAGGGAAGCAGAATTTAAGCATTTGGACAATTCTTAGCCTATCCATATTAAAAGAAATAAGTAAGCTTGTTCGAAAGAGAATAAGGGTAAGGCATGCAACCCTTTGATAAGGAGATTAATGTGGCACTGCCATCTAAACAGAAACCAGGACCTATTCTCCAGGATAATAGAAGAACGGTACCAAAGGCATTTCAGAAATTATGAGCTGCCTCTCCCATCACATGCCAAGTTGCAGTGCCTAAGGGGCAGAAGAATTTCAAAGGAGGGTCTTTGGGCACCTGGGGGCCTTGGAACTCACTGCCTAGCACTGCCTGGCCACTATGTTCTCTTCATTCCAGTGCAGTCCTCCTTGGATGCCCAGGTTCAGCTCCTGTGGGCTGAGGTGTGGCCTGGGCTGCAATGGCTATCCCTCTGGAAGGCACAGGCAGTTCACCTTGGCAGCATCCACGTGGTGCCATCTCCGCCATCTTGAAGAGTACATGAGCTGTGGGGGTTTGGCTACCTTCATCTTGAAGGATGGAGCTGCCATACCCAAGCAGAAAGCCACAGTGAGAGTAAGCTACTGCAGAGTCCCCAATAGGGAAATGGCTAACGGAGCCATGGGAGCAGGGCACGCTGACTGGGAGGGCCACTGGTGTACAATTCGAGCCTGGTAAAACTGCAGGGGGTCCCTCCAACCGTGAGAGCTGCAGTGGGGTGGGGCCATCCACAGCCATGAGCAGGGCCACTTGAAGCCTTGGGGGCCCAACCTCTGTTCAGCAGAGCTTCACAAGTGGGACCTTCATCCAGTGGGCCTAGAGGGAAGAGCTCTGAGTCACAGAAAATGAATCTGAAGATTTAGAACTTACCTGGAACCTGTTACCCCTTTCTTTTTTCCTATTTCTTCCTTTTGGAATGGGGCAGCTATCCTCTCTGTCCCACCATCGTATTTTGGAAGCATATAACTTGTTTGATTTCACAGGTTCACAGATGAAGGGGAATTGGCCTCAGGATGAATTGTACCTTGAGCCTCATTCGATTTTGATGATCTTTAGGTGAATTTAGACTTTTGAGTTGATGCTGGAATGAATTCAGACTTTGGGGGCTATTGGGATAGAATGAATGTATTCTGGATGTGAGATGATATCAGTTTTACAGGGTCAGGGCAGAATGCTATGAACTCCATGTTTGTGTCCCCCCGAAATTCATATATACATTTTTTTTGAGACAGGGTCTCATTCTGTCGCCCAGGCTGGAGTGCATTGGTGCAATCATGGCTCACTGCAGCCTCGACCTCCTGGGCCCAAGTGATCCTCTTACCTCAACTTCCCAAGTACCTGGGACCACAGGCATATGCCATGAGGCCTGGCTAATATATATATATATATGTGGTGTGTGTGTGTGTGTGTGTGTGTGCACACATGTATACATATATATACATACACACATATACACATTTTTTTTTTTTGGTAGAGACGGGGCCTTGCTATGTTGCCCAGGCTGGTCTCTAACTCCCAGGCTCAAGTGATCCACCTGCCTCAGCCTCCCAAAGTGCTTGGCTTCAAAATTCATATTTTGAAAACCTAATCACTAATGTGATCGTGTATTAGGAGATGAGGCCTTGGGAAAGTGATGAGGTCATGAGGGTAGAGACTTGTAAAACATGTCCAGTAAGGCTGCCTTGGCTCTTCCACCATGTGAGGACGTTACTGAAAAGGTCCCATCCATGAACCAGGAAACAGGCCCTTGCCAGTCACTGAAACTGCCAGCACCTTCAACTTTAACGTCTTTGTCTCTAGTAATCTGAGAGATAAATTTCTGTTTCTCTTAAGCTACCCCGCCTATGACGTTTTGATACAACAGCCTGAACAGACTAAGGCTTTTGTTTTAAGGTACTTTTGTTCAGGTCTAATTATATCGCAGTCTTGTCTTGGGGGCATGTAGTTTGCACTGTGTCTTACACGAAGGGCATGCAATAGACTCATTAAATGAAGTGATTCTATCTTGCAGCAGACCTCAGTAACATATAAAACAAAGCCAGGAGGAAAACATCACAAAATGCATTAGATCTGATTTTACCAAAGGGTGAAAAGCCTTTTGAAATTGCATTGGCGCTAAACTGTGAGTGCACGCAAGTAAAACTACCAGTCAGCAAGGCTATAAGTTAGCTACCACTTACCGTACAAACACAGTCATTTCAGCTCTATCTTCAATGAAGACATCTGACTCTAAAGGCCTGGGCGGATCAAATTGCTGTTCAGAGGGAATATACAGGGAAATGGTAATGGTAGACTCACTAAAAGGACCTGAGCCAGGCTCCACGTAGCTTATCACTGGAGCTGTCATCTTTATTTTCATCTCTGTGACATAAAAATGAAAGCAAATTTAGTGTATTTTTGCTGCTTTAAACATTTAACCTATTCTTTTTTGATCTTTGTTTTTTGATTTACTTCACATTATTGACATATTTACCTTTAAGATAATTTTCATCCTAAAACAGTAAGGTCAAAATTACTCAATTATTCCCCACATTAAACCACTTTCTGTAATACTGATATTTTGGGTTAATTCTTAATTTTTAGAGATAAAAGGGGAAATTAGAGATTACATGGTCAGTCAAGTCTTTTTTTTTTTCAATTCAGATAATGAGGTCCCACAGGCTAAGAGACCTGCTAAAATATAAATAGCAGCAAAGCCAAAGCAAAAGTTATGACTTGATGTTTCTAATCTTGGTACTTTCTTATCTCCTGATGCCTCTGATCCTACCAGTCACCAAGTTATCTTGAAGTGTCAGCCGTGGAAAAGGACTTATCAGGAGTTACACCCAACCTCAGTTCATCCAGCAAAATCAGAAAACAGAGGTTGAAAAGTAAAACCCAGTGTAAACCCTGGTCCTGAAGAGTCTTGTCTGAAAACAAGACAAGTCTTTGATGACTGGGTTATTTTTCTATGATAAAGGATACTTCTTTAATAAGCTAACACTCAATAATAAGCCTGGGGACTCAACCACAATATGCATAATTACCAGGAAAACTGCTTTTACCTTTCTCATTTTTGCCTTGAATGTAGCTGTTCAGTTTCGTAAAGCCGGTCTGGATGGCTGAATCCCAGTCCATAGACTCCACGGACGTGCTGACCCACTTGGCTGGTCCATAGTGTCGGATCTCATAACTTCCGGGCTAAAGTGGAACAGAGAAAACTTCGAGAAGCAATTCTAAGAGTGGGAGGAGTGAGATGCAAAAATCCCGGTGCCATGATCCTGGGTCGATCTGGAGCCGGCCTGTCTAGGGGCTGCACCGCCCCGGGGTCCGGCCTGGTCCCCGCTCCTTAGGGCTGGGAAAAACCCCTTCACGAGGTTCCCCTCCTTGCGATTAGGGACCGAAGCGGCCCCAACCCAAGCTGGGGACTCGATTCACGCTTTAAAGACAAGCATCTATGACACCCCCTCTGCTCGGAAGGTTCCGCCGCGCGTTCCGGGACCCGCCCCGACACCCAGCAAAGACAAGACATTGAGGTGGGGCCTGTGCTGGGCGTAGGGGAGGGCAGAGCGCAATGACTGGAGTTTCTCGTTTGCGTAAGATAAGGGGTAGGGGCTCGGACATTTAAAAAATTGTATTTTTTACTTAACTCTACCGGACCCACCGGCCTCACTGCAAATCAGCCCCGAAACTGGCCCGGCCCCTCCGCTCCCGGGTCGGCGCCTACCTGAGGGCCCGCGTCCTCCGGGGCCTTCCAGCCCGGCGTCTCCAGCGCTTGGGCCGCCGCGACCTCGGCCGCCCCGGGGTCTGGCTGGAGCGGCTCGGCCATGGGCGGCGTCGACGCTCTGGGAGCCTGGCCGGCCGTCCCTCCTGTGTGCGCGCCCCGCACAGGCCCCGAGTCCCCGCCCCCAGACGCGGTGCCTTCTCCCCGCCGCGCGGGAGACCTGAACTCGCCGGATGCGCCCGGCTCTCGGCCGCTAGGGGGCGCCGCCTCGGGGCGTGGCCGGCTCGGGACCCCCGGCAGATCCGACCCGGGTGGCGCGCCCTGCCCGGGCCCCTCTGCGGTGACTGGGAGCCTCGCTCGCTTTGGTCTGCTGCTTTTGGGGGCACCTCCTGCCCTCCCCTGCCCCGCCCTTGTTTTTGAGGGAAAGTCGCGCAGAAGTGGCCCCGCGGGCAGCCGGGGGTGGCGCGGTTTCCGTGCAACCGGTTTGGGCACCTCTGCCGCGGTCCCGCCCGCGCTGGGAGCCGCGGGCACGGACGGGGCTCAGCCCGGGCAGCGGTGGGGACAGCCACCCGCCCCGCCGCGGGCAGAGAAAGGCAGGAAGGGGAGACTGGCGACCTGACCTCCGCGGCCCCTGCCTGCACTCCCGGGGGCCCAGCCAGGGCCAGCGGCCACACTCACCCCAAGAAGGTGTCCTAGGGCCCAGACACTCTTCAGCCTCCCTTGCGGAGGAGGTGGCGGGGCCACAGACACAGGGGGAGAATCTGGAACTCTCCTGGTTTCTGAACTTTTTTTCCCCGACAGGACCCCAAACCCTCTGAGTCATCCTCCCAGGCCTAACGGGACTGGGGGAGAGGCAGAGCCGAGGCCAGAGCCCAGTGCGTTTCAAGAATTTTGGTTACCAGGGCTTTCCGGAGCCGAGCGGGGTGCGGCTCTGTTCCCCAACCCCCTCGCCCCCCCGACTCCACGCTCAGCCGGCCAGGCTGACCCGCGTGACTGTTCCCTGCAGCGGGGACCCTGCGCGACTCCAGCGCCCCCAGCAGACCCCCCCCCATCGTGGGCAGCCAGAGCTCCGAGGCTCCCGGGGGCGACGTGACCGCTGCAGAGGCAGCAGGCACTCCCGACTCGATAGCCGACTAACAGGAGGGTAGCCGCGTGAAAAGCAATGGTGACATCCCCCAAGGGTGAAAGGGAATCGGCCCCTGTGAGCGGAACAGAAGAGGCAGCCAGCCGGGGCCACTGGCAATGTCATGGGGCCAGCACCCCCTAGTCAGAGTGCTGAGACCAAGGGGAAGCCTCTCTTCCCAGCGAGAAGACTCCCAGGAAGATCAAATTGTCTTTCAAGGCCAGGCATGGTGGCTAACGCCTATAATCCTTGAATTTTGGGAGGCCAAGACAGGCAGATCGCTTGAGCCCAGGAGTTCGAGACCAGCCTGGGAAACATGGCAAAAACCCGTCTCTACAAAAATACAAAAAAAAAAAAAAAGGGAAAAAAAAATAGCATTGATAGTATAGTGGTGAGCATAGCTGCCATCCAAAAATACACACACACACACACACACACACACACACACACACACGCAGCTGGGCATGGTGGGGCTGTGGTCTTAGCTACTCAGGAGGCTGAGGTGGGAGGATCGCTTGAGCCTGGGAAGGTCGCAGAAGCTGCAGTGAGCTGAGATGCACCACTGCACTCTAGCCTGCGTAACAGAGTGATACCCTGTCTCAAAAAACCAACAATCTCTTTCAAGAAGGCTTTCAAATTGAGCAGCTTGTCCTTCAAGAGAAATCGGAAGGAGCGTGGGGTGACTCCGCTACCTCCTCACCTACAGACAACGATCAGGAGGAGGGCGGGATCAGTGCCTGTCGCCACGAGGCCATGTCCAGGAAGGGAAGGTTGTTGCCACTCCTGAGAGCCAGGAGCTGCAGGCCAAGGGGGCAGAGGCTAGTGCTGCCTCAGAGGGAGAGGCTAAGAGCTGTCCACTCCCTTGGGGCGGAGAGTGGCCCCACACAAGCCCACGCGGAGCAGAACCAGTAGCTGGGTGGGCCAGGTGGGTGATCTCTAAGCTGCAAAAACCGCTGTCCTTGTGAGGTCACTGCCTGGACCTGGTGCCCTGGCTGCCCTCCTGTGCCTAAAAGGGAAAGGGCTGCTGCATCCTACCAGCCGTGTTCCCTTTCCTTCTCTCCCACCTGTGGACTCTCCCATTGACCATCTGGCTTTCCTCGTAAGGCGGGTTGAAGATGGTCCCTTACAGCCTCCCTAGTTAGTGATATGAAATACCCCTGTCCCTGACCCTGAAGATGGTCCCTTACAGCCTCTCTAGTTAGTGATATGAAATACTCCTGTCCCTGAGCCTGCCTCCTTTCCTGTCCTCACCCTGCTGAAGGCAATTTTTGGTTTTCTTCCCCAATTATTTTCCAAGTAGGTTTTGTTTACCCTTCTCCCCAAATCCCTGAGCCAGAAGTGGGGTGCTTAAACTCCTAAACCTTGAGGGTCCAGACTCCCCCGTGTTGACTTTTTACCCCCTTGTGCTGTGCCTAGTGGGCACCTAGACTGCCCTGTCTAGGGTTCTATTCAAGTTCAAACCTGCTTTTGAGTCAACTGTGTCTCTTTTCTGACTTGGCAAGCACTTATTAGGCTTTGGGGTCAGGGAGAGGTCTGTAATGTGAAACCACTTCTTGTCTTTTCTTCCCTTATTTTCATAATGGCCAAACCCCAGATTTGTAATTTTTTTTTCTAACTGCTTAAATGTTCTCTTCCACCTGGTTTTACTGTACCAATTGGAAAAGGAATAAATGTCCCTTAAAGTTATTTTTGTTAGATGTATTCTTTATTTTTTCCAAGAGATTTATTGAGATATAATTCATACACCATACAGTTCACCCATTTAAAGTGTACTGGTCAGTGGTTTTTAGGATCTTTAGAGCTGGGCAACCTTTCATCACTCCCCACCCTTAAAGAAACTCTATAATCGGAGGACACTGTGGCTCACGCCTGTAATTCCAGCACTTTGAGAGGCCAAGGCGGACAGATCATGAGGTCAGGAATTTGAAGTCAGCCTGGCCAGTACGATGACACCCCATCTCTACTAAAAATACAAAAATTAGCCAGAGGTGGTGGCGCTCGCCTGTAATCCCAGCTACTCCAGAGGCTGAAGCAGAAGAATCGCTTGATCCTGGAAGGTGAGGGTTGCAGTGAGCCAAGATCGCACTGCTACTCTCCATCCCCTGGCAACAGAGTGAGACTCTATCTCAAAAACAAAGCAAAACAAAAAAACTCTGTAATCTTTAGCCACCACCTCCCAATTCCCCAACCCCCATGCCTAGGCAACTACTAATTTGTTCTCTGTCTCTATAGTTCTGTCTTATTTGGAACATTTCATATGAATGGACTCATAATAGTATGTGGTCCTTTATGACTGGTTTCTTTCACTTGACAAAATGTTTTCAAGGTTCATCTGTGTTGTGGCAAGTACTCCATTTCTTTTTATAGCTGATTAATATTCCATTGGATAAACATTTTATTTATCGATTCATCAGATGAGGGACATTTGGGCTGTTTTCAACTTTTGGCTCTTATAAATAAAGTTGCTATACATGTGTATGTATATGTTTCTGTGTGCATGTACGTTTTCATGTCTCTTGGGTAAATATCTAGGAGTGGAAGTTCTGGGTCAAATGGTAACTCTGTATTTAACTTTCTGAGGGACTGCTAGACTGTTTTTTTGCCATTTTACATTCTCACCGGCTGGGTATGAGCATTCTATTTCTCCACATCCCCATCAACATGTGTTATTATCTGGCTTTTGGATTATAATCATCCTGGTGGGTTTGCGCTGTGGTTTGAATGTCCGTTTCTTCGGAAACTCATGTTGAAACTGAACCCCCAATTATGGCAGTATTGAAAGGTGGGGGGCCTTTAAAGGTGATTGGGTGATGAGGGCTCTGAAATTAATCCATTCATGGATTAATGGGTTAAATGGATTATTGGGTTAGCACAAGATTGGGACTGGTGGCTTTATAAGAGGAGGACGAGAGACCTGTGCTAGCACACTGAGCCCCGTCACCATGTAATGTTCTGTGCTGTCATAGTACTCTGAAGAGAGTCCCACCAGCAGGAAGGCCCTCTCTAAATGTGGCCCCTTGACCTTGAACTTCCCAACCTCCATAACTATAGAAAATAAATTCCTTTTCGTTATAAATTACTCAGATTCAGATTTTCTGTTATAAGCAATGGAAAATAGACTAAAACAGTGCACCTAGTGCTTTAAAATATTTTTTGAGAGCCGGGCATGGTGGCTCATGCCTGTAATCCCAGCACTTTGGGAGGCCCAGGCGGGTGGATCACCTGAGGTCGGGAGTTCAAGACCAGCCTGACCAACATGGAGAAACCCCTTCTCAAATAAAAAATAAATAAAATAAAATAAAATATTTTTTGAGGTATAATTCACATAGCATCAAAGTTGCTGTTTTACCATGTACAATTCAGTGGTTTTAGTATATTCACTATGTTGTACAAACATCATTACTACTATCTAATTCTAATTCTAGAACATTCCGTCAGTCCAAACAGAAACTCCGTATAGCTTGTCATCACTCTCCATCTCCCTTTCCCCAATCCCTGGCAGCTACGAATCTACTTTCTGTCTCTATGAATTTGCCTATTCTGGATATTTCGTACAAATGGAATCATGCATTATAATATGTGATATTTTGTGATTGGCTGCTTGCTCTTAGTGTAATGTTTCTTCTATGCTGAGCATATGCCAGTATTTAATTTTTTTGAGTTGCCAGAAAATATCCCATTATATGAGCCTAGTGCTTCTAAAGCAATTGATGTCTTCTCTTTTCTTTGCCCTTCCCTGCCCAAACAACTGTGCAATGTTCTGAGGACACATGGCACTTTCTAATGGTTCAATCAGATCTATTATTATACAGAGCTAAGTTTGAATTATTTAGTGAAGGCTAAATAATGAATTTTAACTTATTTTTAAAAATAGCCTGTTTAGTTTAACTATGTAACAGATGTGATCCATTGCTTAGGTGACTTTGCATAGTTGAAAATGTAACTTTATCACAGGTTTTTTTTTTTTTTAAAAAAAAAGAAAAAGGAAGTAATTTACATCATTGCTTATGAAATCTGTTTTTTTAATCTACAGAGTATCTTTTACATTTATCAATACCTTTTTTGGAGGGGAACATTTTATTTGCAGAAAATCTGAGGCTAAATTTGGAGATGTTTATTTTTTAGAGTTTGGAATATGCAATTAGTGAAGGTAATAGCATGTGAGTAGACTGCATTATCTATATTTACAAGGCAGTAACTAGTCATATAAAAGAACAGAGGAAGGAAAGAAAAGGATTTATTTCAAAATAATAGGATTTCAGTTTAGAACAAGTTTAATAAAGTTTAGTAAAGTTTAATAAACTTCAAATTATTTATATTATTAAAAGTGAATAAGCAATCTTCATTCAAGTCTTACATTCTTATTTCAAAATAATCAAGTTAGTTTTAGTTACTTTTCTTGTTGATTAATTATAGTCCATTTTTATTATTAGCTTATATTTAATCAATGTTTATATGCCACTATGAAGCAGATATTTTATTTAAGCTTTACAGCAAATTTTGAGATAAGTTCTATTTTCCACATTTTGAAATCTATGAATCTGATAGGGGAGGGGCAGATCACCCAAATGTTTCTTCTTTTTGTCTTTCAAAAGTACTATTTATCTTCAATTAACAAGCAATACTTTATCTATCTATCTATCTGTCTGTCTATCGACAGGGTTTTACTCTGTCAGTCAAGCTGGAGTGCAGTGGTGCAATCACGGCTCATGCAGCCTCTGCCTCCCTAGGCTCAATGATCCTCCCACCTCAGCTTCCTGAATAACTGGTATTACAGACACATGCTACCACACCTGGCTACTTTTTTTGTTGTTTTTGTAGAGATAGAGTTTTGCCATGTTGCCCAGGCTGGTCTCAAACTCCTGTGCTCAAGCAGTCCACCCACCTTGGCCTCAGAAAGTACTGGGATTATAGGCATGAGCCACCATGCCTGTCCATACAAGCAGTATTTTAGGAGCAGATATTTAGTGTTGTGCTTGGTGAGGAAAGACTAAGTTATGCTGTAGAAACAACCTCAGATAGCGCTGGCCATAAGGAACAGCTGATTCCTTGCTCATGCAGAGTCCTCTCTGGGTCTGAATGAGGATTTTGGACAGCCCTTTTCATGGTACAGCGTGGCACCTTTATATAAACAGGTACCTCCACGATCACCCAGGCAAGGGAAGAGAGTACTGAGAGACCCACACCAGTAATAGAGCCAGTTCTCATTATTTGTGGTAGTTCCATTCCTTAAAGTAACAATGAACACTGACTTAGCAAATACTGAACTATTGCTCCTAGGGGGAATATATAGTTAGGTTCCTGTAAGCCTCTGGTCACAGTATTTTCAGTGACCAATCAATACATAACCTTGTTTTATGTGTGTTTCTGCATAAAGATATCTTATTTAACAGGTATTGTTGATGCATTAACATTGAACTCATGACCAACGGCATTATAACTCATGCCTGAATGACACACGTCTTCTCCATAAGACACATCACAACCTTCTTGCACTTAGGAACACGAGACAACCCTTCAGCCCTAAGCTGGGGCTGTTTTAAACAGCAAATGAAAAGTGCAAAAATGTGAAAACGGCAGCACGCCATAGATTGTGAAATGGACATTGTCTATAGTATGAGAGCTAAAACAAGAGCTTGCCTCATCCAACTTCAGCTGGGAATGTGTGCAATGGGAAACCTGCATTCCCCACTGCTCTGGGCATGCGTATGTCTGTGAGTATCCAGAAAGTATTGTGAGTATTGACTGTGGAGTTACAAATATATTTTAACAAGCAGGCAAATTTGCAAATATGGAATTTGCGAATAATGAGGATCAACTGTAAATGCTTCCTGCAGCAAGTTACATGTTTTCTCCATCCACTTTCCTTGGCCAGAGCAAGTCACCAGGCCTTCATTAACCTCAAGGGTGTTCAAAAAATGCTATCAATCTGTGCTTTTAAAGGAGAGCTCAAAATATTTGAGAAAAGCACTGTCGGTAATATCATTGTGTCACACGTTGTTTATTTTTATTCCATACTTGTGGCAGATTTTTATTTCCCAAGGATGGTCGCAACATTATCTTCCATCCAATGTGCTGTTCTTATAACGTGACTTTGACATACCTCTAATTAAGAGGTGAATGTCTCTTCTCCCTTTCCTTGAAGCTTGGCAGGCTTATGATGACAGTAGAAGGCTAGATCATTAAAGTTGTCCACCTAGTTTTCTTTGAGACAGTTGCTCTTAGAATCCAACAGCCATGCTAAAGGGAAGCCTAAGCAGCTCCACAGAGAGCTATGTGTAGGATATCCTAGCTGAGGACCTGGCTGACAGCTGGCATCAACCACTGCTCATGTTGAGTAAGCAAGTGTTTAGATGATTCCAGCCCACCACTGACTCACCTCCAGACATCCTCGAGTGTTCCCTGCTGAGGTCCCAGAGGTCATAGGGAGATACAAGTTATCCCTGAAGTACCCACAGAAACTGTGAGGATAAGAAAATTGTTATTTTTTAAAATAACATTATGTGTGTGGTAATGTTTTTCAGAAAGAATAACTTGGACAGTATTTATTCTATATGGTATTGTAGTAGGTGTTGGTGGGTGATATGGTTTGGCTCTGTGTCCCTACTCAAATTTCATCTTGAATTGTAACCCCTACGTCTGGGGAGGGGCCTGGTGGGAGGTGATTGGATCATGGGAGTGGACTTCCCGCTTGCTGTTCTCGTGACAGTGAGTGAGTTCTTGTGAGATCTGGTTGTTTGAAAGTATGCAGCACTTCCTCCTTCACTCTCTCCTGCTCTGCCATGGAAAGACGTCCTTGCTTCCCCTTCACTTTTTGCCATGATGGTAAGTTTCCTGAGGCCTCCTATCCATGCTTCCTGTAAAGCCTGCAGAGTAAATTAAACCTCTTTTCTTCATAAGTTACCCAGTCCCAGGTAGTTCTTTATAGCACTGTTAGAATGGACTAATACAGTGGGTTTTAGCAACAAATAGAATTTGGTTTTGGCCTTTCTGGTGTCATCCATGCACCCATAACCTGGTTAAACATCTGGTCTTTTGTTATTTTCTTTTTTTTTTTGAGTTGGAGTTTCACTTTTGTTGCCCAGGCTGGAGTGCAATGGCGGATCTCGGCTCACTGCAACCTCCACCTTCTGGGTTCAGACAATTCTCCTGCCTCAGCCTCCCGAGTGACTACAGGCATGCACCACCACACCCAGCTAATTTTTGTATTTTTAGTAGAGATGGGGTTTTACCAGGTTGGCCAGGATGGTCTTGATCTCTGGACCAACCTCGTGATCTGCCTGCCTCAGCCTCCCAAAGTGCTGGGTCTACAGGCGTGAGCCACCATGCCCAGCCTTCTTTTCTTTTTTCTAAAGACAGGGCTTCACTATGTTGTGTAAGCTGGAGTACAGTGGCTATTCACAGGCACTATCACAGAGCATTACAGCCTTGAACTGCTGTGCTCAAGGGATCTTCCCATCTTAGCCTCCTGAGTAGCTGGGACTATAGCTGCACGACCCCACTCTCAGCAGTTATCTGGCTATCTGGTCCCTTTATAGTTACCACTGCCTCAGATGTGATAACTGCAAAATGGGTAGCAACTTGGTACTCTAATAATAAATGTAGTCTTTTCTTTTGGCTGGCTTCTCCTTCAGTTTTGATGAGAATTAGTACACCCATTAATTATTTAGACACAAAGCAACCCGTGAAGCACCTCCTATACTGAGCGCTTTGCTCTGTGCCTGATCCATAATTGCATGATAAATGTTGAATGAATGCCAGTCATAGAATTTGGCAGATGCACAGGTAGGAACTGAGTGTTTTTAGGAGCATCTGGAAACCACCTTTCTTATCTGCCACAGAAAATGAAGAGACACTTACTGAATTGTGGGGTTGAAGATAAAAAAGCTAAAGTCTAAGGCTGGAAATGCTTTTAAAAATTAAAATATCAATTTTAATCAGAGTGAGGCTTGATAAAACTTCTAAGTCTGTGGTAGGTGTTTATGAAAAAAGAGAGGCTCATCCATACTGATTTTAAAAGGTTTATGCTTTGAAGTAAAAATAGATGACCAAATATATCATACCTAGATAGCTCACATTCTCAAAAGCACTTAAAAGGAACTAATCTTTGATGCAGCTAAGATAAAATGTTTCTAATAGATCACTTGATGAAAGGTCATTTCCCAAAATTTTGGGGCAGCTGTTACCTTGAACTATTACATGTGGGGTTTTCACTGTTGCAGTAGAATTATTGTATTCTTTCTCTCCTTTTCTTTTGTTTTAGTGGCATGATCTGCAGCTTCAAATTCCTGGGCTCAAGCCTGCTCCCATCTCAGCCTTCAGAGTAGTTGAGACTATAAGCGCACACCACCATGGCTGGCAAATTTTTTTAAAAAATTTCTCATAGAAATGGGATCTTGAACCCCTGGGCTCAAGTGATCCTCCAGCCTCAGCCTCTCAAAGTGCTGGGATTACAGGTGTGAGCCACGACGCCTGGCCTGCATTATTTCTCTATTAAGATAAATTAAAGAATTAGTAGGAATTTGACTTGACTCCTTAATGACTTTGAGAACAGAGTTGTTACAGAGGTTCAGTGTCCAACTTCCCAGAAGAGGAGTTCCTCTACCTGCATCTTTAACAGATCTGTAAACCAGTCAGTTCTCAGCCTCAGTATAAGTCCTGCATAATGGTCTCCCAGGTTGTTCTACCACAGCCTGCATGTGCACAATGAGACCCAGGTGTAGGAGAGAGAAGTAACAGATTAAAACTTGCCTCCGAGGTTGTGCATGGTGGCTCACACCTGTAATCCCAGCTCTTTAGGAGGCTGAGGCAGGAAGATCACTTGAGCTCAGGAGTTTGAGATCAGCCTGGGCAACATAGTGAGACCCTGTCTCTACCAAAATTAAAAAAAAAAATGTTTTTTAAAAATTAGCTGGGCATGGTGGCTGAGCCTATAGTCCCAGCTACTAATGGGGCTGAAGTGGGAAGATCACTTGAGCCCTGGAGATCGAGGATGCAGCGATCATCCCTCTGCCCTCCAGCTTTGGTGATAGAGCAAGACCCTGTTTCAAAAAAAAAAAAAAAAAAAAAAACCCACTATCATGGAGAAAAGGTTTAGTAGTAATGCCTGGATCATCTCATCTTCTACATCAGTTCCTCTCAAGCTATCTGCAATGAAAGATCCTTTATATATATATATTTTAAATTTCCAGTTCATCTTAAACCAACATGCATGTCTACTGCATAGGACCCTGTGCAGCTCATGCTGTAGCCTACTGAACCCCCAAGTACTGCCGTAATTTGATTGGTCTATGCCAATATCAGTGTATTGAGTCCACTGATCACATGCATGGATTTTGTAAAAAAAATAAGTTGCTATAAATGTCTCTGAACATGAAACCAGCCCAATTGTGCCATAGAACTGATGTTCATGGTTTCTTTTGAATAAACATAGAAATTGGCCCAGTCTTAAAACTTTAGAAAGTGATCTTTGTCTTATCTGAGTTCATTATCACTTCAAATATCTTTTCTCCTCCCTTCTCCTTCAGGTATTCTCATTATGCATATGTAACACCATTTGTAATTGTTCCACAGTTCTCGGATATTGTTCCTCTTTTCGGTTTTTGTTTTCCTTTGCTTTTCCTTTTTTGGAATTTTCTATTGACAAATCCTCATGCTCAGAGATTCTTTCTTCAGCTGTGTCTAGTCTCCTAATAAGCCCATGAAAGACATTCTTCATTTGTGTTATGGTGGTT
The DNA here is from genome assembly GCA_004027715.1 of Plecturocebus donacophilus. Taxonomy (NCBI): domain Eukaryota; kingdom Metazoa; phylum Chordata; class Mammalia; order Primates; family Pitheciidae; genus Plecturocebus; species Plecturocebus donacophilus. Next base: position 67,986 of record PVKP010005825.1, read on the forward strand.
TTGGTCTCCAGCATTTTTTGATTTTTTTTCTTGAAAAATCCATCTCTTTGCTTATGTTACTCATCTGTTCCAGCATGTTGTCTACTTTTTCCACAAGAGTCCTTAGCATAGTAATAATCCTGGTTGTTTCACATTTTGGTCTGAGAATTTCAGCATTCTGCCCTGAGTCTGCTTCTGATAACTTGCTTTGCCTCTTCAAACTATGGTTTTGTTTTTGCTTTTGCCATTTCAGATGCCTTGTGATTTCTTGTTGAAAGGTGGACCTGATGTAAAAGGAACTCTGGTAATCAGGCCTTTACTAATGTGGAGGTAAAGTGTGGGGAAGGATACATTCTGTAGCTCTTTCATTAGGTCTCCCATTTTAGAGAGCCTCTGCGCCTGGGCCGTGAGCTTCACACGTGCTTCTCGTTATTTGCCTGCCTCTTTAGGAGGGACAGGATGGCTAGAGCGGCTAGAGCGAGTAGTTCTCTTCTCCACGTGGAAGGCTGGTGGAGGCGGAAGCTGGGAATTTCCCTTCTGCCAGGTCAGCTAGGCTCGGGTAAAATAAATTCTCCTGAAGGCAGGCCTTGTTATGAACAGAACACTGCTGTATTTCAAAATGGTTGCTTCCCCGCCCCAACCCCCCTCCCTGCCAGAAGCACAAGGGGATTTTCTCTGATTTTCCCTGTGAGAACCTGATAGGCGTCCTGGAGGTAATATTTACAAAACTGTGGGGGCCCTCCATGAATGGCACCCCTGGAGTTTTTAACTCTCAGAGCTTCCAGCAACTCATCAATTACAGTTCAGGTTTTCCGACTCCGGCTGGTTCCTGGAAGTTTCTGCTCAGGTAAGTTGTGATTCTCTGTGTCCACCTGTGTGTCTCCCCAACTTTGGGGGCAGTGATTTGTCCTGTGACCTCAGTTCTCTAATGGATTTAAGAAGAGTTGATTTTTCTGTTGCTTCAGATTTTTATTATTGTTAGGATGACTTCCAAGTTCCTTACAAGCCAGGGCCAAAAGCAGACTTCATTTCCTTTCTATAAAATGATAAAGATATTTTTTGGTCCATTGCTGAATTTAGTGAAATGTCCATATTCTAGTCACTAATTTTATTATTCCCTCTTCTTAACTTTTTCTTGCTAAAATTATTTCTTCCTGAAATACTTTTTAGTTGTTAACGATTTAATGCCTCTATTTGTGGATTTTCTTTAACTCCACTTTTTCTCACAGTGCTAACAGCTAGATTACTCGTGTTTGCCAATTGTGTCAACATGTAAAAATGATGCACTGTTTACTCTGTTGTTCTTAATGTTCTGCCTGCAAATCCCGCTTTGTGAATTGAATTGGCTGCAGCTGCATGTTAGGTTGATGGCATCGCAAACAGTTTACAGAGAATGTCGGCTTACAAGTGAAGGCCCAAAACTATTTACAGATGTCATTTTCCCTAAACCCGTTACCCTAAATCTGTCCACATTGAAGCTCACCTGTATTTTATGGCTCACTCATATAACTTAGAGCAATGCTTTCAATCTTGGCTTCAGATTAGAATCACTGGCTCTGGTTCTTGTTTTTGTTTTTTTTTAATTAACCTTTTTTTGGGGAGGGAGAGGTTCTCGCTAGGTTGCTCAGGCTGGTCTCAAACTGCTGGGCTCAATTGATCCTCCTGGCTCGGCCTCCTAAAGTGCTGGGATTACAGGCCTAAGCCAGCACACCTGGCCGCTGTCGATTCTATTTCTATGTAATCGGTCTGTGTGTGTCCTGGTATCAGATTTCTGAAAGATCCTCCAAGTGATTTTACTATGCAATTAAGGTTAAAATCCAAGAGCTAGCAAACTTAAAAAAAAAAAATTTTTTTTTTTTAAATTTTGTAAAGATGGTGGAGGTCTTTGCTACGTTGCCCAGGCTGGTCTTAAACTCCTGGCCTCAACTCCCTCCTCAGCCTTACCAAGTGGCTACAGGCATGAGCCACTGTGTCTAGTCACCAGCAAACTTTTTCTCTGAAGGACCAGACAGTAAATGCTTTAGACTTTAAGGGTCAAATAGTCTCTGTTGTAGTTACTCAACTCTAACTTCACAGCATGAAAGCAGCCATAGGCACGTGAGCACGGCACTGTTTAATAAAACTTTATTTCTAGACGGTGAAATTTGGATTTACGTAACTTTTGTGTGTCAGAAATATTCTCCTTTTCATTGTTTTTCAGCTATTTACAAATGCAAACATTGTCTCACAGGATATACAGAAACAGGTTTTGAGTGGGCTTTGCTATAGTCTGGCAACCCTTGGTTTATGGCTTATTTGCTTCACTGCTTCAGTTTGGTTCTATAAGATAAAATATTTCTTCCCCAAAATCACTATAACCTTTTTCATGAGTGCTAGCATTGGTTACTTGTTTTATATGTCTTATCAGAACATTTTAAAACATGGCAATGCATCTCCTTAATTAGAAATTGTAACTGCCAGGTGCAGGTGCTCACACCTGTAATCCTAGCACACTGGGAGGCTAAGGCAGGCGGGTCACTTGAGATCAAGAGTTCCAGACCAGCCTGGCCAACATGGTGAAACTCTGTCTCTACTAAAAATACAAAAATTAGATGGGCGTGATGGTGGGTGTCTGTAATCCCAGCTACCTGGAGGCTGACAGGAGAATCGCTGGAACCCAGGAGGCAGAGGTTGCGGTGAGTCAAGATGGCATCACTGCACTCCAGCCTGGGCAACAGAGTGAGATTCTGTCTCAAAATAAGTAAATAAATAAAATGTAGCAGTTGGGATGCTTTTGTCTTCAAGTAGCAAGCCTGGCTTAAATGGCTTAAAACAGTAGGAAAGGGCTGGGTGTGGTGGCTCATGATTGTAATCCCAGCAGCACTTTGGGAGGCTAAAACAGGTGGATCACTTGAGCCCAGGTGTTCAAGACCAGTCTGGGCATGGCAAAACCCTGTCTCTACAAAAATTAGCCAGATGTGGCGGTGCATGCCTGTAGTCACAACTGTTCAGTGAGCTGAGGTGGGAGGATGGCTGGAGCCCGGGAGGTTGAAGCTGCACTGAACCAAGATTGTGCCACTGCACTCCAGCCTGGAAGGCAGAGCAAGGCCATGTCTCGAAAAACAAAAACAAAAAGAAGAAAACAGTGGGAAAGGTATACTATCGTTAAAATATTGACACTTGTGGGGTTAGTTCAACTGCTGTGCAACGTCATCACATACAGATGCATAACATTCAGCAGAGTGCAGGGGTGTTCTTTCCATGTGTTTAATTTTAATAGTGAGGCAGACTTTTCTAGAATGAGCCCTTCCTCCCTCATAGATCTCCCCTTAGGTCCCGAAGACCAAATCAGTCCCTGGTAAATGAATTAAGATCGCCTAATGAAATGTCATCATGCACCCCCTGGGTTTTAGAAGGGCCCAGCCTGCTTTAAGCCGGTAGTCTCAGGATCCCAGAACCAAATTAGAGTTCTATGAGCAAGGAGAAAGGAAGAATGGCAATTGGGAAGGAATCAACTGGGCCTCTCACAGAACTAGATTCTTGGGATTAAAAAGAAAATTGTGGACCAGGCATGGTGGTTCACGCCTGTAATCCCAGCACTTTGGGAGGCTGAGGTGGGCAGTCAGGTCAGGAGTTTGAGACCAGCCTGGCCAACATAGTGAAACCCTACCTCTACTAAAAATAGAAAAAGTAGCCAGGCTTGGTGGTGTGTGCCTGTAATTCCAGCTACTTGTGAGGTTGAGGCATGATAATCACTTGAACCTGGGAGGCGGAGGTTGCAATGAGCCGAGCTTACACCACTGCACTCCAGCCTAGGTGACAGAGCAAGACTCCATCTCAAAAAAAAAAAAAAAATCTAAAGAAGGCTGTGTGCTAAGCTTCTTGAATTTCTATTTATTTATTTCCTTTAAAGAACACTAGGGAATTGATCAGGATAATTTACCTAAAAGAAAACCTATTGATTTTTCACCTAAATAAATTATATTTTACTTTAGTCTTCAAAACCACAACTATTATTTCTATGAGGTTACATTTTTTAAAAGTATTCTATTTTTGCCTACTTTGTCATTTTAACCGTTACTACACTGCATATCAAGGATAAAAATTTTCATGCTAAAATGACTTTTTTTTTTGAGACAAGGTCTAGCTCTGTCACCCATACTGGAGTGAAATGACATGAGCACAGCTCACTGCAGCCTTAACATCTTGTGCCCAAGCAGTCCTCCTGCCTCAGCCTCCCAAGTAGCTGAGACCATAGGCGTGCACCACCACACCCAGCTAATTTTTTTTTTTTGTAGAAATGGTGTCTCACTATGTTGCCCAGGTAGGAGATCCTCCTGGCTCAGCCTCCCCAAATGCCAGGATTACAGATATGAGCCACCGTGCCTGGCCCAAAAATGATTTTTTTTTTTTTTAAAAGGCACCATTTGTTCATTTCGAACTGTTAAACAATGTCTACTTTTGAATTTTGCAGTGTGAAAATAACAATTGTTTTCAAAAATATTCTAGCATTGAATAAGAGTTTAAGACTATACATGTCACTTCCTGCTTTCCCTTGTCACCTCCATGGGTATTTTGATGCACCTCCCAAGTGGTAATACCCACCTATGACTCCTTATTTGAAAAAAATCACTGAGAAGGCCAGGCGTAGTGGCTCATACCTGTAATCCTAGCACTTCGGGAGACTGAGACGGGGGGACAGCTTGAGCCTAAGATTTCAAGACTAGCCTGGGCAAGATGGCAGGATCCTGTCTCTAGACAAAATAAAAAATTAGCTGGGCATGGTGGTGTATACCCATGGTCCTAGCCTCTCAGGGGGCTGAAATGGGAGGATCACTTGAGCCCAGGAGGTTGAGGCAGCAGTTAGCTGTTTTTTTGCCACTGCACCCTAGCCTGGGTGACAGAGTAAGACCCTATTGAAAAAAAATCACGGAGAGAGATCTTACATCAATATCAATTCCACACTCAGCTGTACTTATCCTTCTGAGAGCCCTGATCCCTCAGGAGCACGGGCTGAAATTCTACCTTTGCAATTTTCTTGGGAGAATATCTGGCACAGTGGAAGATGCTTCTGCCCAGGACAGAGAGGCTTCTGGTCTGGGCTCTGCCTCTCACGAGGTATGTTAACGTTGGACTAGTCACTTAACCTCTCTAGGCTCTAGTTTTGATGTCTGTAAAGCAAGAATTTGAACTATGTGGCTATAAGATCCCTGTTGGAACTAATGTTTTTTGTTTTTTGTTTTTGTTTTTTTTTTTGAGATGAAGTCTCGCACTGTCTGTTGCCCAGGCTGGAGTGCAGTGGCGCGATCTCAGCTCACTGTAATCTCCGCCTCCCGGGTTCAAGCAATTCTCCTGCCTCAGCCTCCCGAGTAGCTGGGACTACAGGCGTGCGCCACCACGTCCAGCTAATTTTTTTGTATTGTTAGTAGAGACGGGGTTTTACCATGTTGACCAGGATGGTCTCCATTTCCTGACCTCGTGATCCACCCACCTCAGCCTCCCAAAGTGCTGGGATTACAGGTGGGAGCCACTGCGCCCTGCCCTAATGTTTTTTCTTTACCATGTAATCCAAAATATTGACCTTTCCTTTCGAATGTCAACCTGATTTCTACTGTCATTGTTGACTGGTGAAGCCTACAGATGCAGTCACAGTGCTGTAGCACCACTTATTTTATGGTTGTGTTATACAGTAAGATAGTAAGAGTGATATCTAATAAGGTAATGTGTTATAGCAGCAGTGCTCTCTTTTGCCACAGCACTGTCAGATGACCCATAATATCCTAGTGTGAGACATTCCCATGTCACTAAGCCACATCCCCCGCCCATTCGAGGAAGCAAATCAGAAGACAAATAAGCAAGCGTTTTTTGATAACCCAAATAAACAAATCAGAAGACAAGGCAAATAAGCAATAATGAAGGAGATCACTTCGGATAGCTTTATGATTTTTATTTTTTAGCTAAAATGTTTGCAAATCTCTATACTTTCATTGCTAATATTGTAATGTATTTCACTGTTATTTACAACATACAACTATCCCCTGCAGCTCTAGAGATGTCTTTTACTCCTTCTAGAACTCTGTGTATCTTGGAGCATTCCATACAGAAGGGAAACAAACCATTAAACCCTGAAAAACTGGTGTGGGAAGGAAAGTTCTATTTGGTGGCAAAAGTAGTTACCTTTGGCTGGTCCAGAATTTTATTTTTTCATGCCCTTCAGAACCCATTCCTATGCTCATTAGTAATTCAGTTTTTTTTTTTTTCTTCCTCAATTCACATAGAACTTTCCTTTTTTTCTCAGAAGTGTTACACATTTTAGGAGAGTGCAGTCACCTTTAGAAGAACCTGGGGAACTTTTCCCTAAGGAATGTGAAAATAGGTTAACTAGATTAGCATTTTGCAAGCTTTGCCCCCAGCCTGAAGTGCCCCATTGGCAGAGATTGGCCAGTGAATACCAACTTCTTGGGTCGGGCGCTCTATTAAAGGTGGAGAGCTATATGTTATATGATCTCCAAGAGCAGTTTACTTTTGCACTCCAGTCCGGGTGAGCCCTCTTCATACTGAAGGGCTGCAGCCCCAGGCCTCTTCTCCAGGAGGATTTCTGGTGGCCTCTTCGTAGGAGGGTGGTAAACACTGGGAGGGGAGGGCGGCCTCCGGGGGCAGCGGGGCGTAGTGGAAGTCCTCACTGCTCCAGGCCAGGCCAGGCAGGAGGTCCGTGACCTCTCCTGCAGCTGGGTGCTCTGGTAGGTCAACGCTGAACACCTGCCCCTGGGGTTGCGGGGACTTGCAGCGGCGGTACAGGAACAACAGCAGAAAGGCCAGGAAGAGCAGGACAGTGGCCGGCAGAAGGATGCACAGGAAGGGCTCCACATCCTCCTGGGTGGAGCTCACCCGCTGCGTGCCCTGGAGTTAGGGAAGGAAGCCCAGTTAGGAGATGCGGAAAGAAGACCTCACATTTCTTTTCTTTCTTTCTCTTTCCTTTTTTTGAGACAGAAACTTATTTTTATTTTTGAGATGGAGGCTCGCTCCCGTCGCGCAGGCTGGCGTGCAGTGGCGCGATCTCGGCTCACTGCAGCCTCCGCCTCCAGGAGTTCAGGCGATTCTCCTGCCTCAGCCTCCAGAGTAGCGGGGATTATAGACACGCACCACCATGCCCGGCTAATTTTTGTATTTTTAGTAGAGGCGGGGTTTTGTCATGTTGACCAGGCTGGTCTCGAACTCCTGACCTCAAGTGATCCGCCCACCTTGACCTCTCAAATTACTGGGATTATAGGTGTGAGCCACTGCAGCTGGCCAAGGTCTTGCATTTTTAAGGTCCTGAACTTCCCTCTCATCTTTCATTCCTACCATTATTACTCATTATAAAAATCACTATCATTTACTTATGCCAGTGAGCTTGAGCCTATTGAAATAACGTTAATTTACACAATAAAGTGTGAATTCAGAATGTCAGAAAGTATACGTTGATGAGATCTTACAGAATTTCCACAAAAGTAAAATTATTGAAATAAATTTTAGTTGGTAGTTCTGCTGTTCATTTTCTTGAATGAAAACTCTTACTATTTATATACTTATTTTATTTAGAACGAGACAAATTATGATTTATTGCCACCAGATCATGTGGGACTCACTTAAGTTCTTTAATTCTGGAACAAAATCTCATTATGTGTTCACATCACCTGTAAATATTACATGCATGTCAAACGTAAATAACTGGATTTGATAGCTGGTGCTTATGATGAATGAGATTTTAAAAATTCTTTAAATTCGTGTTTCGGTGTTTTTTCGTTTTTTTTTTTTTTTGAGATGAAATTTTGTTCTTGTTGCCCAGGCTGGAGTGCTGTGGTGCAATCTCTGCTCACTGCAACCTCTGCCTCCCAGATTCAAGTGATTCTCCTGCCTCAGCCTCCCGAGTAGGTGGGACTACAGGCGCACGCCACCTCGCCTGGCTAATTTTTTTGTATCTTTAGTAGATACAGGATTTCACCATGTTGGCCAGATTGGTTTTGAACCCCTGACCTCACGTGATCCACCCATCTTGGCCTCCCAAAGTGCTAGGATTACAGGTGTGAGCCACCGCACTTGGCCTTAAATTTATTTTTGTAATATTTGTAGGAAAAATGTGAAAACATTTTTACCTTTTTAACGACAAAGAATTACAGGTAAATTCTTGAGCAACCTAAAAGGTATTGATTTTATAATATTAGCTCACAGAAATAATGATGGTTCCTGATGCCATAAATAATACAATAGGCAAGAAATGATGCTTCGACAGCAAGTTAGGAAAGCAATATTTAAGAGAATACTGTTCCTAATTGCACAGAGACTGCCTTTAATAACACTACTAAGAAAAATGAAGTATTAAAAAGTTTCTTTTATATAGCCTATAGTAACAAGTGTAAATGTTAGTATCTACTATGGAGGAAAAGAAAATATTTTAAAGCTTTATAATCATTTTTAAAATAAGCAAAGAATATTAAGTTCTTTATCTCTTATTTAAAAGAAAACCTAGGCTGGGTGCAATGGCTCATGCCTGTAATCCCAGTACTTTAGGACCTTGGGAGGCCAAAGCAGGAGGACAACTTGAGGTCAGGAGTTCAAAACCAGCCTGGCCAACATGGTGAAACCCCATCTCTACTAAAAATACAAAGAAATTAGCTGGGTGTGGTGGTGGGCACCTGTAATCCTAGCTACTCAGGAGGCTGAGGCAGGAGATTGGGAGGCTGAGGCAGGAGAATCACTTGAACCCAGAAGGCGGAGGATGCAGTGAGCCGAGATTGTGACACTTAACTCCACCAGCCTGGGCGACAGAGCAAGACTCTGTCTCAAAATAAAAAAGAAAGAAAGAAAGAAAACCTAATAGTTAAACTATGAGAGATGATGCTCCCTCCTTGATTTTGGTGGAAAGGACACACGTTTTGCTGGTCATCACCTCTTAGGAGACTGGTTTATCTAGCTTGCACTTTATAATGCTAGATGTTTGTATAATGTTTGTTATTCCCTAAAGACCTTATAGTTATGTGTATGGGTTTGACTCAAAATTAGATGGTTTATTTAGTATTTGTATTTACAGATATTTTGTCCTTGGTAAGATATGAATCAAGATATTTTAGCTTAAAGAGCATAAAAATAAAAGGTGTTCTTGACAAGCAGAGCATCATCATCATTGGGGGTTGACAGCTCTGTGTTTGAATTCCTGTGATGTTCTAATACCTGTGTGACTATGGACCGTTCACTAGCCTTCTCTGGGCCTAGACTTTCTCCTCTATAAAATGGAATTACTAACATCTGTTATCAAGGGGTAACATGAGAATTAAATGAAGTAAAGTGTGTAAAGCACTTGGTGATGGTACTTATATATTTATATCTCAGTGACTTGAGCAGTCAAGTTTACGATATCTAAAATACTAAAGATAATCAGAGAAATCTAGAAATTTATTGGTAAGGCCAGAAAATAAAATCTGACATAACTAAATTTATATTTTAATAAATATGTATTTTCAGAAAAAAATCTTTTATGTTTTATGTATGTGATTGTTAAATTTCAAAACTATAAATTCCTTCTGTTTTCTTACATAAAATCTAATTTGATATCAGAATTATTAACTTAAAATCTGTTGTGACATAATAAAGACTTTGATTACAAAAACTATAAGAGTAGGTGAACTCACAAATTTGCTACAATTATTAAGAAATAAAGTTGGAGTAAAAACTTTTTAACTATAATTTGTTTTTTTGCTGTAGATGAGTCACTGAAAAATCTTTTCACATCTTAATAGCTTATACTAGCTTAATAATTAGATAATAGCTTTGGCTATTATCTCTTTTAGTACTTCAACCCTGATAAGCATGGACCATTTTTCATAATCTATTTTTATTTCATTCTCTATCAATAGTATGGATGATAACAGTTTCTGATCAGTTGTGGCCACCAACTCTAGATGTGGCCATCTGTTCATCTAGGATATGACAAATTCTCTACCATATCCTAGAAAGTCAGTATGCATAGAATATAGAGATATTTAATGTTCTACTTGAAAGGTTTTATGTAGTAGATTCTTTGTTTATAATTATGCTACTTAAGGTATTCTCAATACTAGTTGCAAAAATTTGGGAAAGGAGAAATCCCATGGTCCCTGTTGTCATCAGTGCTTCCACTGGTTGAGTTAAATTTGTCCACATACCAAGTGGCATTAGAAGACTTTTATACCGTAAACTAGGACAATATCTGGAGAAAAAGAACTTTTCCAGTTAAGAGAGGCCCAGAGCTATCGGACGAATTTATTACAGTATCCTTAATTTGCATATTTATTGTATATGGCTTAAAATTGTTGAATTATTTTTTAATGTGGAAAGGATGTCCTTTTTAGTCAAATGTCCTAATTTGGTCACCAGCCTCAAAGTTGTGTCTTAACTTTTAATGTTTTTCTGATGTATATATTGGCTAAAGGGATTTGTTGTTCAGGGAATATTTTAAAGAAATATCCAATTAAAAGTGTAAGTGCTAAAGAATATTGAGATATATATCTCAGTATATATCAAATATATATTTCTATCCATATCAATTAAAGGTGTAAAGTTAAAGGATATTGAGTTATATATCTCAATATATATTTATGTATTTTTTTCTGTAAAATGTGGTTTTGGAGAACTTAAAGATGAATCTCACCAGTTGGCTTTCCAGAAAGCAAGAAAATAGTTGGATTTTCTTCTTTCTTGTGTTGTCAGCAGTGTCACTCCTTTCTCCTTTGTTTATAAAGTTAATTTTTAGGATTTAGATTTGTACACATCTTTGTCCTTAATGCTGCCTCTGATGGATACTACACCGATTTGCCAGACAAAATAAAGCAACTGCTGTATTTCCTATTGAGAGACAAAATGTCTTTAACCCCCTGCTGTCCTACCTGAAGTAAGATGCAGGGTTTCTGCTAACACTTAAAAATCGTGGTTAATACACAGCCAGGACCAAAGAGAGGCTCTTGTTTTTGTATATGTAGATACTGCTTACTGAGCAAAGAACAAAGTGGTAACGCCGAGGCATTTCTGTTGGAACACCTCTGTTGACTCCTAGTTTCAGGTGTTCTTTGACAGTTGTGTTAAGTTTTATTTGAATGTAGCCTCGTCCAAAAACAACTTTCAAGTTATTCCCTTTAACCATGCCAATCAGTGAATTCATATTTTTGGTAGAGATGTAAGACAAAATAACTGCTACTGTGTTTTAAGATTCTAAAACCATAGGTATTGTTGATTTTAAAACTGATGAAGATACTTTGGGCAGAAAAGACTAAAATCATAAGTACAGACCTGCAGCTGGGTCTCCAGGAGAGGCAAGCTGGGCTCACTGGTTAACCACTCGTATGTCCCCCGGCCAGCATGTCCAAACTTCTTCCAGCTGCTGCCCAGCAGTCCCCGCATGTTTTCATCCAGCTGATGCCCTGGCCACCCTTCCACCTTGCTGCCCAGATTTCAACAGCGCTGCTTGCTCTTGGCCTGGATCCAGTTTGGATGTGCTTGGCTGATGGCTGTTGGTAAACCTGTCCTCTGATGAGTGGCGACAGGGAAAAGAAACCAACCAGAGCAACCTCCCAGGACTGACTGTGTTTAGATTCAGTGTCTCTGGATTTGTATCTGTGGCCTTTATTATTACAAGGGTTGGCATCAGATATCAGATATAAAATAGATTTCAGACAAGGACATTTTCTGTACCAGCATTACCACAGTGTAAAGAATAGCCTCAGTGAATAAAGAGCTACTTATTATTTAGGATGTAAATAAGACTCTTTCCCTTTGCTTACACACACACTTCTCTCTAGAGACATATCTGACCGAGGAAAGCTACTCAAGCTGAATTTCCCTCTAATTATTTCTGGACTCTGTGGTACAGAGAGAAGGGATATTTGGTAGAAAAGCAAAGATTCATTATTAATATTTTACTGAATTATTCAGACGAAAGATACCCAATGATAAAGTTGTATAGAAGACAGACCATAGCTTAGATTGTTTGGATGGAATGTTTACTGATTTCTATTTTTCTTAAAAAATCAAATTACCAGTACCTAAATAGTCTTCTTTCTGATTATCTTGTTAACTTCATAACATTATTGATATCAAGCTTAAAGCAAGGAGCTTTCAATTTGGATGTTCACTAAGTTGACTTTGGGACATTTGATTATACGTATTATTTAACATTTAAGGTATGGTGGTTGAATGCTCTTTCTTTTAGTGGAATAAACTTCAGCTTCAAAGGTTTACACAATTGTTATGGAGAATAGTCTGGGCAATTTAAAAAGAAAAAAAGAAAAATCTATGCAAAATGTTAGAACTCAATATTACAACCATTCACATCCTTACCTAAGCATCATTTCTTTACAAGTGATTGTCATGCTGAAATATTTCTTAACCAGGATCCTTTGTTTAATCTTGATGGAGATTCTCAGTGACTGGTCCATGGTGGTTCATGAATAGGTTTCAGGAGGTAGTAGACTCTCCAAACTTTTTAGATGTGTGTAATTTTCTTGGGAGAATCCCTAGTTTTCATTACCTTTTCAGACGAGATCCAGTGCGTTCAGAGTGGTGTGGCCCACAGACTTCATTACCTTTTCAAAGACAGCTGCCCTCCCAGACGGAATTTAGTACTTTGTCCAACATTTCTTTTGTGGTTAAAAGTTTTCATTAAGTGTCCCAGTACCTCAGTCAGCGTCCTCATGTGGAATTCTTCATTTCATCCTCTTTTTTTTTTATTGTGGAGTAAGCTGATTTTGTGCTTTCCATTAAAATATTGCCTTGTTCCATTTCTGTGTTCCTATTTTAAATAGACCCTGTATCCCACCGTTGATACATCAGAAACACCTGGCATCCAGTGCACCATTTGCTTTTTTGTGTTTTAGTGGCTTTGTCAATACTGTGGCCCCAACATGAGCCATCCTTCTCCACCTTGCCTACTTATTTAAACACTATACCTTCATTTCCTGAGAAGCAAATTGGAGGTCTGGATTAAAAGCATTATATATGTATCTGTAACATTGACTCTCTTCGGTATTGAATAAATTAGAGAAAATTCCTACATTTATAAATACATTTTGGGGTCCAAAAAACAACAACCAATTGCACAAATAAAAAAAGTATTGAAGGAGAGAAATGTTGTGGGGGAAAAACGCAGAGAATGTACAGTAAACACTGAAGGGAGGAAGCACTTTGAAAAGAGGACATCACTTAGGACCTCAGAGGGAAAATGGTATTTGAGCAAAGACCTGAAGGCAGCAAGGGACTGAGCTATGAAGATATTGGATGAAAAAACATTGTAGACCAAGGGAACAGCCAGTGCAAAGGCCCTAAGGCAGGCATATGTCTGGTTCCTTCACCAAATGGCTAGTAGGTCTGAGTGACTGGAGCAGTGAACTAGGAGAAAAAAAAATAGAGGATGAAATCAGAGATCTGTGGGAGGTCAAAGGGTAGCATTAAGTTCAGGGTTTATAGAGCATTGGGAGAATTTTGGCTTTTACTCTAAGTGAAATGAAGGAGCTATACAGAGTTTTGAGCAGAGGAGTGCTAAGATTTGACTTCTATTTTAAAAGGATCACTCAGCCTCTGTGTTGTAACTAGATAGGGATTAAGGGCAAACACAGGGAGACTAGTTAGGGGCTCTTAATAATTCAGGTAGGAAATACCAGACCCCAGAATAGAAGCAGTAAAAGTGATAGAGACAGGAGGCAGAGAAACTCTAGGCAGACAGGGCCAGGTCCCTGGCAGAGCCCAACCTTCAAGCCAAAAAACCTGAAACCTATGGCTCAAAGGGAGAATTTCTATCCCTGTTTGCCCACTCTCTCCTGATTGATTCTTTCTGAATAATGTCTTTTTACCAATCGAATGCTGCCTTTTCCAAAACCACCTATGGTCTGTTGCCCCCTATCCTGTGCCTATAAAGACCCCAGACTCAGCCAGTAAAGAGGAGAAGCAACTGAACATTAGAGGAGAAGCAGCTGGACATTGAGAGGTGACTTGACTTCAGAGACGATGGCTGGATGTTGGAGAGAGTCAACTTGACTTCAGGGGAGAGCGACCTGCCCTTCCCATCACCTTTCCAGCTCCCCTCTTCATTGAGAACCCCTCTCATTGCTCAATAAAATTCTCCACATTCCCCATTCTTCAACTGGTCTGCATCACCTCACTCTTCTTGGGCACCAGACAAGAATTTGGGATCCACCAAGTGTCACACTGACCCTTTGTCCTCGCTGGTGAAGGGGAGCCACCCCAGTGACAAGGCAAAGGGTCCACTGAGCTGACAACACACTGCTGTGGCAGATGGTGGAGCTAAGAGAGCATTGCAACATGCCCTCTGGGGCCTTGAGGTTTGCTCCTGCTGGCACTAAAGCGGTTGGCCAGTTCCCACACTCGCTTGCCTACATGCTCGCTCCCATGAGGGGTCGAACAGGGTGGGCTGAGTAAATGGGGCACCCCTGTTGTGAGTCCTGCAAAGGAGTTAAAAAAATATCCTGCATAAAAGGAGGTGAGAGTCTAGATTCTAAATATGTTTTAGGGATAGAGACAACAAGATTTCTTGAAGAACTGAAGATGGTGTAAGATAAAGAATGATTTAGAAGAATTCCAAGGTCTTAGGCTTGAGCAGCTGCAGGAATGGCCATTGTTATTTACAGAGAATCGAAAGTCTGGGGTGGAGTTTTGTTTTTTAAAGCAGGAGGAATAAAGATCAGGACTTGGTTCTAAATATGGTAAGTTTTCAGTGTGCGTGAGTTTGGATATTTGTGTTTTAATTTAAGGGTGAGGACTAGACGAGACACTAGTTGGCACTTACTGGCAAGGAGATGGTTTTTAAAGCTAGAGATCACCCATAGAATGTGGGTCAATAGGATGAGGAGGCAGAGTGAGTGTCCAGTGAGATGAAAGGAAACCAAGAGTGTGTGGTGTCCTGGAATCCAGGTGAGAAAATGTTTCTGGAAGGGGAAAATGATCATCTATCTCAAAAGTTACTGTCTGATCAAGTAAGATGAATGACATTTAGTACTGGATTTAACACAATGTGTGTATGTGTATATATGGTGGGGGGCATGATCGTTGGTTATTTGGACAAGAGGAGTTTTGATGGAGTGGCTGGGGGAAAAGCCTGATTAGCATGGCTTTGAGAGAGAAAGGAGAAGAATTGGAGATTCTTTAAACACCTATGGTTATTCTGCTTGAAAGTGGAGCAGAAAAATCAAGTAGTAGCTGGACAGTGGCATGTCATGAAGAAGATGGCATACTCAGAACAAGTTAATGGATCACAGAGAAAAAAGAACATCAGTAACTCTGGTGTTGGCCCTCAGCAATTCCACTTCTAGGGATTCTTCTTAAAAAATAATCTGATGAGCCAAGCGCAGTGGCTCACGCCTGTAATCCCAGCACTTTGGAAGGCCGAGGTGGACAGATCATGAGGTCAGGAGTTTGAGACCAGCCTGGAAAACATGGTAAAATCCTGTCTCTACTAAAAATACAAAAATTTGCCAGGTGCAGTGGCACTTGCCTATAGTCTCAGCTACTTGGGAGACTGAGTTAGGAGAATAGCATGAACCCAGGAGGCAGAGGTCGCAGTGAGCTGAGATCATGCCACTGCACTCCAGCCTGAGCTACAGAGCAAGATTCCATCTCAAAATAATAATCTGATGAATATTCAAAGATATAATCTAAGTGCTCAAAGATATATGTTGTTGAAATACATTTTAACACATCTTAAATGTCCATACTAACAAACAATGGGAAAGAAAATGTCTACAAAATGACATTTGATTAATAAGATATAAACATATAAAGATATATTATCACCTGAAAGCAAATACCAGAAAGATGCCAACATGTTCACCACATATTATAAGGAATGTGTCAGGAAACTGCATGTTTGGGCCAGGTGTGGTAGCTCACAGCTATAACCCCAGCACTTTGGGAGATGAAGGCAGGAGGACCGCTTGAGGCCAGGAGTTTGAGACCAGCCTGGGCAACATAGTGAGATCCCATCTCTATACACACACACACACACACACACACACAGAGAAAACTGCATGTTTATTATAAATTTGCATATCTCTGCATATAGAAAAAAAGTGTTAACAGTGGCATTATTTTCTAAGTGGTGAAATTAGGGGTTGTTTTCCATGGGACTGTGGATTTTATTTCTGAGCATCTACATTTTATAATTTTTCTATGAATATGTGTTGCATAAATAAGACATAATCGTTCTCAGATTTGCCTATCTTTGAAGAACTGTATGAAAGCCACCCTGTGGTAATATTCTGTAATCTCCACCTGAATTAGAATGGATCACTGTTGGTTAATCCAGTATTGCAGACCTATGTGAATCAGCTTTGAGTTATTTCCAAAGTAAATTAGGAGATTGTTAGCTGAATTACAAAAAAACTCACTGAGGAGTGGCATGAAATAGTGATCTCTGCTGTGACTTACAGCTTATTAAGACATGGTTAATAGAGCCATGCTTATGGAGCTAATAGCCTTTACCTGCTATAACGACTTACAGAAATGCTGTCATATTTCAATTCTAGAAAGCTGTTGTATTTCAATTCTAAAATCTGTAGACTTTTAGGGATCACAGTCTTTTTTTAAAATCTCCACAGCATATGCTCATTTATTTTTCATACTAAAAGGCAGAACACTTCCTTTTACTTCCCTGAGTTTTTAACCATCTCACATTCTCCTGTTCAGAACTTTTATAGCCTGATGTTAATTACAAACACTGACTGCAATGAATCTGAAGATCATATTAGCTATCTATAAAACTTCTTTAGGTATTTCAGAGCTGAGAATAGAATAGTATTTATATTTTCTACTTAATTCTTTCTTTTTTGAAAACCAGTTGAGGTTTTCATCCACTTGGCTGCTCTTTTTATTCTTCTTCTTCTTAATTTTCTTGAACTCAACAGTTGATTTGCTATCATGTTTTCAAGAACTACTGAGACGTCTACGTTTTTTGGTCTTACTGGTTGTGGATTAGTTGGATGTAGAAAAATTTGTTTGTCATTGTGTTGGAGAATATTTAGGAGACTGGAGAGACCAATGGGTGAAATAGGAGGATTTTATTAAGGTGGTCACAGGCTCAGCAGATTAGCATCCCAAAGCTGAGCAAAGGAGAAAAAAAATGTGGTACTTTTTATACATCCAGGATGACGTAGCAGCTAACAGGTTTACAGAAGCCAGAACAAAGAACAGTTAGTTAATTTGTAACATGTCTTGTGATGTACATTACATTTGAAAAATAGCATTTTGAGAAATGCATTTTACATTATTTGGGTGTAATCTTGCCCTGTGACCTTCTGCTGGTCAGCAGGAAAAACAGGAGTCTTGAGATGCCTGGCAACTTTGCTGAGAATGTGGGGAGAATGGATAAGGTAGGTTTTGCAGGGAGTTAGTTAATTCTAAGCAGAGCTGGGGTTTAGGTTTTATAATAACACACAACACAGCAAAATTTTCTTTATTATGTAGCAACTACAAATTACAAGGTTTTGTTTTTACTATTATTTCTATTATTTAATTCCCTTCTTCAGTTTTGTTATCCATTTCACTTTCTGGGCCAAAAATGGAGAAAAAGACCCAGAAATCGAATGGTCAGAAATGATTCTAGTAAACCAGATGACTATAACAAGGTAGCTTTTACCCCCTACATTCAGTTTCCAAATTAGCAAATGCAGTTGAATTTTAGAAAACTCGTCATTATACTGTCTCAAGATGCAGTTACAAGAATTAAATAAGCTTATATTTGATTAGGTTGACAGAAAAACTAATCAGTAGAGTGCAAGCAGTACTGTGACTAATCACCCTTCCTGAATCAGACTTCCAAGGAGACCAGGGTTCATCTAAGGGTCATAGATCTGGTCTTTGTTTTTGTTAAACTTTGACCATGATAATCTAGAAGGAAAGTGACAAAGAGTTTAAGTGAATCCGTTGGCAACGTGGACTGAAAGAGGATGATAACCAAGTGGTTTTTAAAAAACCAACCAAGAATCATGATGAAAAAAGAAAAATGATTGATATAAAGTTTACTTTGGAAAAATGTAGGCATCTATGAAATTGGAGGTTTGAACAGAAGATTTAAAGTTTTTTGTCTGTGGAGGAATACTTAACCTAAAATACAAGGCAAAGATCTTCTGTGTTCAGTTTGATGAATTTTGACAGTTTTATTCATGCTTGTAATTACCACCTAAAACAAGATATAAAGCATTTCTGTCACACTAGAAATTTCCCTCATGACTTTTACTGATCATTTCACATTCTTCCTCAGTCAACTATTCTCTGACTTCTAGCGAAAATGGAGAAATATGTTTTAAGATCTAAATTCTTCCAAAAAATCAAGGATAAGGAAACTTCTAAGTATATGGTGTTCTCTGGTAACGAACTAGGGTATTTTCAAGTCTTTGTCCTTTAGTTTCTCTTCATCTGGAATTAAGGAAAAATATAGGTATATTGAAAATAATGATCACAGATCTTTGGTGGTTAAAATGGTATTCTTAAATTTAAAACAGAAAATAGTAGATAGACATATTAAAAATTCTCATGTAATTTGTCTAGCATATTTTCTTTATTAAAGTAGATGACAGGGAACGGGTTACAAAGGGTGAAGGAATACCATTATTTATTACCTAAATTGACAAATACTGTTATTTTTTGAGGCAGGGTCTTGCTCTGGTGCCCAAGATAGAGTGCAGTAATGGGATCATGCAGGCTCAACCTCCTGGGCTCAAGTGATCCTCCCACCTCAGCCTCTTGAGTAGCTGGGACCACAGGCACATGGCACCACACCTGGCTAATTTTTAAAATTTTGAATAGAGACACAGTCTCACTATGTTGTCCCGGCTGGTCTCGAGCTCAAGTGTTATATTATTCATTTACCTTTCTTTCTTTTATTTCTTCCTTCCCTTCCCTCTTCCCTTCCCCTGTTTCTTCCTTCTCCCTTCCCCCTTCCCTCCCC